>BPLR01008382.1:0-38413 GCA_021605095.1 Caerostris extrusa | reverse complement strand
TATAGACTAACGGTAGCATGTCATCTAGAATCGACATGGAGAAAATTTCCTATCTTATTTCTTTCTTATATAAGAGGGATACTTTACAAAGTCAGGTGCAAAATGCCTAAAGCAAGCAAGTAACTATGTCATGCAAAGTGTGATGATATATTAAAAATATTTTTATTTTCGTAATTTATCTCGTTAATTGAATTTTTGTTTTTACTTTTATGTTTCATAAAAATTAAATGGAGAGGGAAAAAAAACTTTTTATTAAGTAAGAATATTCAGATTTCTTTAACCATTAAAGAAACAAAATTATTAACTCAACACGTTCTAAATGAATAACCGCAAATGAGCGGAATTAATTATTAATTCACTGGAAAAATCCTTTTATGACGAAAGTTCAGAAATTGGATTCTAAAATGGAAAAATAAATAGATAGCTTAAAAATAAAACAATAAGTATTAATAAAATACAATGATAAAAAATTTTTTTAATATATTCCGGGGCACTAAATAGCGGATGAATAAAATCTAATTAAAATATAAGTAAGAGAATGATAAGAGAATTATAGAAGTAAATTTAATCGAAAGATAAGCGTAAAAGCTGATAAATTTTGGCATTAATTCATTTTCATTTTCATGAAGCCAGAGTCTTAAGATGAGATGTTTTTGTTTTTTAACAATTCTTGTCATGAAAATTTCTTGTAAAAATTGCCGTTGCCAGCATTAATTAATCACTTTCCTTCTGAGAAAGCGTGGATGGTATTTCTGCTCCACTTGGCAACGAGAATAAGGAACAGAAATAAAAAGAAAAAGAAACAATTATTATCCGAAATACTACTCCCCGATAAGAGTTGAAGGAAAGTGCTAGTGTCTGAACCAGGATTTGGGTAAAATTAAGCATAGAAAATGACAAAAGAAAAAAGGATTTTTAATAAGAAAACTACTATGCTTTTGTGTTTGCAAGTAAATCATAATTAGAAATTGTTCAATGCTTTTTATTTTACTTTTAAATTATTGGACTAGAAGAGACTTTCATAATCATTTCTTTAGGATTAAAGATCAAAAATCAACTTGGAAACTATGAAAGCGTGGGAAATTTAGTTAACTCAATTTTTGAAAAAAAAATATATACGTAAAAACGATCTTTTATGCTTAAATGAGTATTAAAAACGATTATGTCAAACATATGCAACTATAAAAATAAGTATTAATGAAAAAAAAAAGGTAAATGTGTCATGTATGTACATAAAAAACATCATAGTGTCATTATAATTTCTTTAAAAAAAATGTCCTGTCATAATTTTAATTATGTTTCGATATACTGTTTTTGATAATATTAATCTAGACTGACAGAAATTGTTTCTGTAATTTCTTTCCTCTTATATGTAGGGTATGCTAGAATTTATCACGCTTTTACACATGTTTCGATAATATTTATTTTTGTAAGTCCCTTATCTAATTCTCTTGCTTATATTTTAATTAGATTTTATTTATCCGCTATTTAGAGCAGCGGAATGTATTTAATTTTTTTTATCATTTTATTTTATTAACATTTAATGTCTTTAGAATGATATTAATGAAGTATGAAAATGAAACTTTTCTAGAAGCGCTAAAATATTACTGATTTTTAAATTGAAAATAAATTGTAAAATATCACTTTTTGTTCAGTCGAAAGAAAATTAAGTACTAAATGAAATACAAATGTTGAATTTTTTTCCATCCTAAGTATGTATCATTAAATATCAGTGTTTTTATAGTAAATGTGTTGATCTTGTAATTTAACTATGTAACTGAAAGATATAAAATATCTAATGCTTTTAATACAATGAAATCATTTCAGAATTTAATTTATCAAACATGATCATAATTTATCACTTATTTTGTCATAATAACGATTAATGTAATATTAATTGTTTTTATGATTAAATAAACTTATAAATATAATTTATGCTCCTATTAAATTTTCAGAAAATTAAATCAAGCTAGCATATCTAATACTTTACACTGTCCCATTGAAAGCGCCATTTTTTTAACTTTTAATGTAAATGCCAATCATATATTTAGCAAGAACATCAATAGATATTTAAGTATTAATTAACCACACGCAAGCAATTGATCGCTTGTATTAACATTTTTTTTCCACAACAACATTCAGACATTTTTTTACATTTCGACATTTTCTGCAACAAACATTTACAAACATTTCCTACAACGAACTATTTCCACAACATTTTCTGCCCCAACAACATTCAGACAGACATTTTTACATTTCGACATTTTGTGCAATAAATATTTTCTAAAACGAACTATTTCTGCAACAAACATTTTTTACAAACTTTTCCTACAACGAACTATTTCTGCAACATGCATTTTTTTCCATAAATCTTTTCTTAACCACATTCCGGTGATTGATCACTCGTATTCTGCCCCAACAACATTGAAACATTTAGTACTTTATGCCTTCGAATATAAGAAAGATAAATCCGTAGGACAGAAAGTGGTTTCGTTAGACTGGAGGTATAGTAAGGAATGTGGAAGCCAATCTTGCAGATGCTACCTTTGGGATGTCCGATTAAAAATTACTGTGGTGTGAAGTAGAATTTTTGAAAAATAGGAGCTCGTTAATAGGCTTTTATATATAGGAGGCTCAGTTTCCTAGGTAGTGCTGAATCCACTATATTTTAGTGAGAAATGATTTCAAGTCAAATTATGGTATTAATATGATTTTATAGCTGTATATTTCATTAATTATAAATTATAAAAGAAATTTATTGTTGTTTTTTAATGCCAAATGGAGATTTTTATATATTTTCAATAAATTATTTTAATAAATCTATAGTCCTCTTGTCTTAATTTTTGGACACTTATTTTTAAGATTACTAAAAAAATAAATAAAAAAATTTCTCTGTCACTCTATATCACAGGTCAAAACCAGTATATTCAAACATACTCTTTTAATTATGACAGGAAATTTTCTTGAAAGTAAATTTGTAATGATACTATGATGTTTTTTATGCACATACATCACATATTTTTTTTTTTTCATAAATACTTATTTTTATAGTTGCATATGTTTGACATAATCGTTTTTAATACATTTAAGCATAAAAAGATCGTTTTAAAAGTACGCGCATATTTTTTGTTTCGAAAAATTGATTAACTAAATTACTCACGCCCTCTTATTTACCAAGTTAATTTTGATCTTTAATCAAAAGAGTTATTCATGAAAGTCTCTTCTAGTCCAACAGTTTATAAAGTAAAATAAAATGCATCGAACAATTTCTAATTATGATTTACTTGCAAAACAAAGCATAGTACTTGTATAAATTTTCTTTATTAAAAAGTTTTTTTTACTTTGCTGTTTTGCATGCTTAATTTACCAAAAGCTCGTTCAGACACTAACAATTTCGTTCAACTTTTATCAGGAGTAGCATTTCGGATAAAAGTTATTGTCTTTTTCTTTTATTTCTGTTCCTTATTCTCGTTGCCAACTGGAGCAGAAAATACACCCACGCTTTCTCAGAAGGAAACTTATTAATTAATGCTGGCAACGAGAATTTTTACCGAAATTTCATGACAGACTTATTAAAAACAAAGCACTCCTTCTTAAGACTCTGGCTTCATGAAAATGAAAATTAAATTAATGCTAGAATTTATCAAGATTTTACACATATGTTTTGATAATATTTATTTTTATAAATCCCTTATCTAATTCTCTTACTTATATTTTAATTAGATTTTATTCCTCTGGTATTTAGAGCTCTGGAAATGTATTAAAACTTTTTTTGTCGTTTTATTTTATTAACATTTATTGTTTTATTTTAAGTTATTTATTTATTTTTTCTATTTTAGAATATTTTTTCCCACATAAAAAATAATTTTTTTCCAGTGAATTAATAATTAATTCCGCTCCATTTGATTATTTTTTTTATTTTTTTGCTGAACATGCTGTGTTAATAATTTTGTTTCTGTAATGATTAAAGAAATCTGAATATATTTTAACTTATTAGATTTTTTTCATTTCATTTAATTTTTATTAAACATAAAAATAAAAATAAATATTCGATTAAAATATAAATTCAAGGAGAAAAAAAATATTTTTATTATTAAAATACCTCTTTAGAATAATGCCAGTGAAGCATGAAAATGAAACCTTTTATAAGCTCTAAAAATATTACTGATTTTAAAATTCATAATTAAGAATAAATTTCACTATATTACTATTTTTCAGTCGAAAGAAAAAAATGGATTACTAAATTAAATATAAATTTTTATTTTTTCTTCAACATGCATCATTAAATATCAGTGTTTTTTTATAATAAATACGTTGATCTTATAATTTAAATATGTAACTAAAAGATACAAAATATTTAACGCTTTTAGTAAAATGAAATCATTTCAAAATTTAATTTTTTAAACGGGAACTTTTTTTTATCACTTATTTTATCATAGGAACTTTGATTAATGTAATGTTAATTGCTGATTCAATAAACTTTCTTAAGCATAATTTATGCTTATAATTTCGAAAAAATTAAATTAATATAAGTGCTCTTTTTTAACTTTTAATGTAAATGTCAATTATATTACTGCAAAAGTTCTCATTTATATTTAGTAAGGACATCAATAAATAAAGTACTAACCACATGCCAGTGATTTATAGCTTGCATTAACGTTTTCTGGCCAATAACATTCAGACACTTTTTTAAATTTCGAACATTTTCTGCAACAAACATTTTCTATAAATTTTTCCTACCATAAACAATTTCTGCAGCGAGCATTTTCTACAACGAACATTTCCTGAAAAGCATTTCCAGTCCGAAGCAAACCTTACTTGATATTCGCCAATGACATTCGAACATTTTCTACAATAAACAGTTTCTTCAATATACATTTTCTTCCATAAACATCTTCTTCAACAAACATTTTCTGCTAAATATAATCCTCCAAAACAAAACTTGGCTGATATTCGCCAGTGACAATGCGGCAATGGCAAAAATAATGGCATTCGAACATTTTCTGCAACAAATGTTTTCCATTACAAACATTTTCTGAAAAACATTTCCTGTCCGAAACAAAATTTGCTTGTTATTCGCCAATGGCATTCGAACATTTTTACATTTGAACATTTTCTACAACAAACAATTTCTTCAATATACATCTTCTGCTTAATATTTTCCGCCGAAACAAAACATGGCTGATATTTGCTAAGGCAATGCAGCAATGGCAATGATAATGGCATTGAAACATTTTCTCCATCAAACATTTTCTACAACGAACATTTTCTGCAAAGCGTTTCCAACCCCAAACAAATCTTGCTTGATATTCGCCAACGGCATTTGTCAAAGATAATTGTATTCAAACATTTTTTACAACGAAAATTTCTTATAATGAACATATTCTGATATACATTTTACGCCTAAAGCAAAAACTTGATTGTCAATGGCAAAGGCAGTTGTTGACATATTAATATGGTCCCTTCAATATTAATAATATCAGACAAAATTTTAAATACATCCACATTTTACAGTTCCTAATAAGAAAATTCTGCCAAAAACATATTATTTATTTTCCATATAATCCTTTATTAAACCATTCAAACCAAACTATATTATTTTCTGTTTATTTTTGCATTCCGTTTCATCAAAATTGGAGAAATCCTTAAATATTCATTTTATGGTTATGTTTTTAACAGTTTTCCACCAAGTCGAGATATAGGATATAAGAACAAAACATTTTCCAAATAAATAGAATTAATTTTCTAAATATCTACTTATATATGCATCACGCAAAAGATTTCCAGCTAAAGAAGTTTAATTTTGGATTCACCCATTTTCTGCGCTTAAAATACCACGAACAATTCAAGAAGATGGCTTCAAAAGCACGCGGCTTGATACTGGCATACTCATAAATGCCAGTATCAAGCCAAATACTTTATATAAAGATTACTATTCGCATAATTTAAGTCACGTGCAATGCGTATATTTGAAAAAAATATTTTTGAAACATAAAGGAAAGTAATTCTTTACAAATTAATAAATATTAGCAACTTATTCAAAAAAAAACTTGGGTGTAATTTTGTAACAAATTTATTGGAATTTCTTTCACAGCATGTGATCAAACTCCACCAGCAAATCCTGAGCCATGGGTTGTTGCACGGATCTTCAATCTCTGGTGATACTTTTCACATGTTTCAAAGATCTGCATTAGGTGAGCATCGAAATAAAAATGTTAATTATGTATAAAAATGTTCATTTTTGCTTAATATTTTTGTTTTAAATAATACACTTACATTTCATGCTAATTATTTATTTGCAATATGATTTTGAATGGTATTTTATCAGTGGATATTTGGATGGAATTGACTAGCTCCTATTAAAAAAAGTTGCAGTTTCGATTCAGTTTATTTCAAAACACGACAATGATATGAAGTTTCCAGTATGATATACTGAGGAGGACACGATAAATTTATCAGCCAGAAAATCCTTCCGTTAGGTTTGAATAGGTATGGGAGGGTATACCAGACCCCATGCTCCAAATTTGTATGCCATTGTAACGTCTCGGTCTATACTAGACCTATAACGGCTTCAAGAAGAAGGGCCACTTTCAGGTTCATGGGAACATTTTAAATTTTATTTACAAGCACTATATATATAATATATATATATATACAGAACTCTAGGTTATTATGCAAAGAAATTAAAATTAAAAATATTACTTTGATCCTAAGTGTACGATTAAATTACAAGTACAGTGCACTGCTAGGTCGGAGTTTTCAGAGTTTTCGAGTTTACATCGAATCTAATTGCCTGGTCTGCGGCAGACCTTAGTTATCACACGGTGTGATACACGAAACCAGAAGAAATTCACTTTAAAAAAAAAGGCGGAAACTCCGGCCTATTCAGTCACTTCAGAGAATAAAAGAAAAACAACACTTCTGGTCGACTCGTCACCGAACTCTCTCGTTTCTCCTCCACAAACCTCCCTTTAAGAAAATCCGTCAAGAGTGGGGAACAGATTTCCTCACTTCTCATTGGAGTAGACATTTCTCAGTTCATGGGCTATCACCAATCACGATGAAACAACTCACGGTGTAGTCCATATCCCATCCGTAATTGTTTCGACCTGTGAAGATCGCACAGACAATCGCTAATTTCATGAGTCACATCATATATGACACTGAATATCTGCTATCAGATTTGTTTGACAGGTTGTTCTCTAGTACAAAATACTAATTGCATGTAATATAAATATCCGCAGTACACTTGTCTGCTGTCAAATTTGAGTTATATATCGTTATTATGTACTTGTTAAATAATAGTCATTTCTCTCACCTGGGAACGAAATTCTGTAACTCTCCTCGTGGGAAAAATGATACAGCAAACTAAATATTCATCACTAAAGATTGTTTGGACTTTATTAATAAATAAACCTGCTGATTAATGAAAGTATTTGCGTATAATAGATTCAACATCGGAAAAACTTTTATTTTCAGCCTTTCTTCGATATATCATCTGGTTAATTCATTGCTAATCTTTTAACATGAGTTTTAATCCATTTAAGATGAATTTTTTACTGTGATACAAATTTTCTGGTGTTCATCAAGAAAATGAGTGTTAAGTTTTAGGATTATTTACTTATTAATCTTGATAAGTGATCTATCAAATCAAACTATTTACCTTTATATTCATCACATGAAAAATTATGCCAAACATAGAATTCATGGAGTTTTTCTTTTTATATATCAAAGACGAGATTTTCAACTAAAGTTCCAAATCTCTTTGATGTGTTCTAACAGGGATGCACATAAGCATCGCAATTTTTATCTTAGTTTATGCTGGAGATTATAATCTTTAGAAGTCGTGGTTAAACATTTAAAAACGCGTTTCCTGCAGCAGTAATCATTTTGATATATCTGGATTATGGGAAAACTCCTTTACCTTTACTGTTTACAAGTTACCAAATTTAATAGTTACAGAAGAATGAAAAGTTAAGAGAATTGAATTAAGAAATGGTAGAGAATTGAAATTTTAATATCATCAATTGAAATTTCAATATCATCAATTGAAATTTGAATTCAATATCATCAATTGAAATTTGAATTCAATATCATCAATTGAATTCAATATCATCAATTGAAATTTGAATTCAATATCATCAATTGAAATTTGAATTCAATATCATCAATTAAATTTGAATTCAATATCATCAATTGAAATTTGAATTCAATTCATCAATAAATTTGATCAATATCATCATTGAAATTTGAATTCAATATCATCAATTGAAATTTGAATTCAATATCATCAATTGAAATTTGAATTCAATATCATCAATTGAAATTTGAATTCAATATCATCAATTGAAATTTGAATTCAATATCATCAATTGAAATTTGAATTCAATCATCAATTGAAATTTTATTTCAATAACTTGTCAATTATGAATTTTGGAACATTATATAAAGAATAATTAAATTAAAGTACCACATTCAAAATGATGCAAAAAAAGAGACACTCGTCGGAATAGGTTCAAATTTGAACTCAAGATACTTGAAGAAAGGAGAAACTGCCTGTCTGTCGAAGGTAAAATCTGTCTCTTCGAATGTCTTAATCATTTTCTTCAGATGATTGGCTGACATCGAACCACAGCTTTTTTTTACCTTTTTCCGACCGGAATTTCTTTTAAAACTGCTATAGCCCAGTCGTCATTCTTTTTTTCCCCGGTTCAGAAAAGAACTTGATAAACAGAGTCGATCCTTCATTACCAGACATGACAAGTTGAAAAGATGCAGTTAGAGGTTTTTCGCTCTAAGGTCATTTTGTGCACACTATGGGCTAATTAGACCTGGACCTACAGTTTAACGTGAATTTTGAACCACTCACAAACATCCATACCACGGCCAGGATTCGAATCTGAAGCTTGTGGTACCAAAGGCCAAAGCGCTAGCCAATTGGCCATCGGGTCGCTTGAAATTTGAGGAGTTTGTTTTTATACCAAATGCAATGCGTCTTGGGCATACGTGTCTTTTTAATTTGCATAGTATGCTGCTTACAGCGCCATCTATTGATACACTTTGGAACTTTTTCTTATGCCATACAGTTTACTTCTTCTTTTTAAGTATCTTCATTCTAACGAGTGGTTCTTTTTTACAGCATTTTGAACGTGAGTACTTTAATTATAATCACCCTATATATCTAAGGAAATAAACTTCCTTTCATAAATTCTTTCCTTCAGCTTTGAACTTTTCTATTAATCCTCATATTTTAATGCTAGACTCAAGTATGGCATCAACTTAAAAGAATTTAAAAGCACTGCTCTATAGAATTGTAACTAAAAACTATTCGTGAATTTAAGAAAAAAAAACATTTTTTTGCCTGCTTTTACTTCCATTTAAAAACTTCTTTTCGCTTCAATTTATTTCAGTACTTGAAGTAGGACAAGTTCAAAATGAAGGTCAACGTGTACTGAGCTTTCCGAGTCGTAAGGCCACACGAGAAGTCAAGGAATACTCGCAGCCAAGTTGGCTCACGGACTCAGTGGAATTGGACTTCAATACATGGATCGTCGAGAATTTTCAAGAATGTAAGTAAACAATACATGGAAGTCATTTTTAAATAAACATTCATTGAATGTTTATTAATTATTTAATTTTTATGCATGATTTTTAAAATTTTTAACAACAAATTTGTTTATTTTAATAAAAGAATCAACTAGATTAAATTGCACTTCGAAGAATTCCCAAACACAGGAAAGTAATTTTCCTGTGTTTGTGAATTCTTTTTAAATGATATTTGGTGTAAATTGCAGAATGTTCACTTTTTGTGCTCAATTTTTGTTAGTAAGATTTAGAAAATTATTCATTAAATTTTGAGTCTGGTACAAATTAAAAATTAAAAATCACTTAATTCACATTTTAAATTGTACATATAAATAGACTGCAGTGTGCATGTTAGGCAACTAAATTGTAAATGTGTAAAGTAAGCCAAAACCCGATATTCTGCTACGCACAGGATGCACTAAATATACTTCCTCACCTGGTAAGAATCTGTAGACCAACTAATGCGCCGAGGTACGCTGAATATATTTAAATGAAATTAAAAATGAAAATTCACTTAATTCACATTTCAAATAGTACATATAAATAGACTGTAGTGTGAAGGTTGAGCAACCAGATTCTAACTGGGTGTGGTTGGGTTGAGATTCTTTATTCTTTATTCTTTTTGAAAATGACAGCTTTATTCACACTCGCGCGAACACCACATACATACAATTAGAGAGATATCTAACACATTTAAAAACAAATAAATATAGATTCATTGAAGGACTTCCCTTCTAAGTCAAAAACCCGATAGCCTGCACCGCGCAAGGTGCGCTAAATATACCGCCTTTCCGTGTGAGAGTTTGTAGGTTAGCCGGAGTGCGCTGAATATATATTTCCTCTCTAGATTAAGACTGTAAACTAAACGTTTCTCAACAAAAGCGCGTGTTTGCGCTGTGCTTCCTCTCGGTTGACACTCTCGAGATCTACAGACCATATCCTCCTGAACACCACAAGGGGGCACTCTTGTCGGTGTGTAGTAGGGAGTATGGTTGAAGAACATATTTAGAAAAAGACACAAAAATAAACGTAGAATAAAAATCAATCATTTTGTATAAAAAATTATTTTAATAAAAAAGATTAAATTAAATAAAAAATAATTATTTAAATTAAATTAAATAAAAAATAATTGAAATAAAACAAAATAAAAAAAATTTAATGATTTAAAAATTTATTTTTAATTCAAAAAATGTTAATTATTTTTTAATCGTAAAAAATGAGTTAATTTATTTACTTTATAAAAATTTTTACTAAAAATTGATTTTTTGGTATATAATTAACGTTTCCATAAATATTAATTAAAAAAAGAACTCAGTAAAATCAGTGATGGCAAATATAAAATCATAGAATAACAATTTCAGAATCTCATAACTTGAACAGAAAATGTTTCAAATAATCTTCTATCGAATTTTATATGTTTATATATATTATTGAATTTTATATATTATTGAATTTTATATCTTATATAGATAAAGCTTATTTTATTTTGTTTTTGTTTTTTTTACCTTTTTGTTACTAGTTCAATAGTAATATCTTTTTCATTACGTTCTCTTGTCACTTATCAATGCAGTTGTGATCCTATTTTGTAGGTGAAACGTTTCATAGTTGTATCTTTATATGAGATATATTTCATAAATCCCTTAATAAAATTGAATGATAATAAAAACTTTATGATATTGTGTATGATATTGGACTTTAAGAAGTTAGAGAGTAGCTTTCCATCCAGCGCTTTTCATCCATTTAAAAAAAAAAAAGGATTTTTAAAAGGATTTCCATTTTGCTTTTAGGTAACGTGGTTTTTTTTTTCTTCCTAAGTATCACTAATTCCTATAAGTATTTTTTTATGAATTTCTTAATTTTCTCAAGAAACAAAAGAAAAAATTTGTTAATGGGTAAAATACACTTTTGATTTATGGTTTAATTAGTTATATCATAGAATAGCGAAACTATACGTCCGTTATGAATCCCTTAATAAAATCTAATGATATTAAAAACATTTGACGTAATGATATTGTATATGATAATAGACTTCATGATATTGCATATGATATTGGATAACGAGTTAAAGAGAGTTTCCAATGTTTTTCCTCAATTTAAGAAGGATTTCCATTTTGCGTTTAAGTAACGTGGTTTAGTGGTAGGTCTGATAAATAAATTTAACGTTGCCGTGAAAATATAAAATACGTTACTTTTTATGAAATTCTTAGCTATCTCCTGAAACAACGGTGGAAAAAAAGCGTAAAAATACATTTGTGTTTTATGGTTTATTTAATTATTTCATAGAACAGAGGAACTACGCGTCCGTTAAAGCGTGAAATTAAAATGTAATTTAGACTGCAGGTTCAGAAATATAATGTTTTAGAAGATAAAATTGTACAGATTGTGTTTTAATTTATCTAAATTTTCAAGTGGGTAAAGTAGAAAATTTGAAAAAATGTTTCGAAAGTCCTGCTAAGAATAGGAAATTAATGTCTGGAAAATCTCATTCTGAAACGTGTGTTCAGTAACAATTTATATTCTCAGGACACGAAAGATGAGGAGAAACATACGATGTCAGGATTCATTTCAGCTGTTGTTATATAAAATAACAATTATTTTTAATTGCTAAAAAGAAATGGGTGCATAAAACATTATCTGACCACTTGCGTCTGTAAACTAAAATTGAATATAATTAAAGTAACGAACATAAATATAATTAGAAATTAAATTATTATTATTAAATTAAATTGCTGTGGTAGGTTATCCCTTCTCAAAGTACTGATATCAAAAAAAAATATTTAAAAATCTTCATGCAAAAAAACAGTGCCACAAGCAAGTTAAAAATAATATTCTGTGCACCTTTCAACTCTGTCTGTTCTGTTTGTCTCTGTGCTTGTTGTCTGTGTCCATCCAAGTTCTAATAAATGGCTTAATCATGTTTTTGCATATTTAAAACACGGTTAAATCGTGTTCTTCTTGCAACCCGTATTACCAACAGGTATCCAACATGATTATTTAATTCATAGAATAACTAGATATTTCATGACATCCTTACTACACATGTTATCTAATTACTTCATAAACTAATTAGATAATGCATATATAGTAATCATTTATTGCATATTACTATAACTAGGTATACTATTAAATAATTCAGTAGCGTAATTCTTCAGTTATCTATGCAATATGTTTATATAGGTGTGTGTATGTGTGAAACATTATATATGATTTTTTATACACAACAAAAGCAAAAAAAAATAAAGTAAACAAGAATGACACTACAATAAAACCAAAGCACAATTACAAAAATTCTCAATCTATCAATAAATTTTAATTTGCTTCAAGTTACAAGCATTGTACGCTATACATATTATATATATGTTTTTTAATTCGCTCGGTCGATAGCGACATTCTAGACCATGAACCACAACTTCTGTTGTGATGAAGCACTAGGTATAAATCTTTTGGCTCGAGTCAATGAAAAGGAGAGCTGTGCCATTCCGTAGGACTTTTAGGGGGAATATCCCATATTTGAATATCGTACAAGAGAAAAACCCGGAAGGAAAAATCAGAAGAAACCCTGGAAAACTTTCACCAGGTAGTCTGATTCATTTGGCAACATGCTGAATTTCCCAAACGTCCTCATGAGTCTTCTACATTTTTAAAACAGTGACTATAAAAATTAGACAGACTGAACCTCAGCCCCCCAATCCTCACCAGAGGCGTACGTTGCTACTGAGCTAATTGAATCGGAATATATATATATATATCTATATATCTATATATATATATATATATGCCTGACTCGTGGTGGTGACGGCTTGATATCCTGTGATTAGCGCTGGTGGCTTTGGTGCCATAGGCGTCGGGTTCAAAGTACCGGCAGTGAAACGGATGTTTATAGTAGTTCGGAACCCACTTTAAACTGTAGGTCCAGTTTAATATACCAGTAGAACATTGGACGTAGGCTTGACAATCCTACCCCGTAAAAAATAATCATCTACCGTCTAGAAATCTGCCAGCAGGCAGACGGCTTTGGTCCACCATTGGGTTGTTGCGCCACTAATGATGATGGTAATATATACATTTATATATATCGCCTAAAAAATGAATTGAAATCCTAAAGATTGGAATATGGTGTATTTTGCATCCCAATCTCAACATTAATCCATTAAGTAAATTTCCCAATCTTCATACATTCCAATGCTATATTTCACCATATAATTCCTGTTGATAGTTTCACTAGCTTATGAATGAAACGCTTTAAAAATCTTCAATTATATGTCAATGAACCTTAAGTAATTAATTGAAGTCATTGCACCTCTTTTGCATCTTTCATTTAAAGAAACCTCCAACATGCTTAAAGAATCTTAGGTTAATGTTGAATGTCAACTTTCCTTGCAACTGATTGCCTTAATGGGCCTACAACTCCCTACTCAGTCGCCATTAGACTTCATATCCTAAGAATTCAAACTTGGGGTAATTGAATGGACAAAGTTTACCCCAGGTATGCTAAAAGAATTATTTAACGCTAACGACCCCAGATACCGTCAGCCATTCTTAAGCACTGATTGTCAATTGGTAATAATGTATGAGTAAAGAAGTTTCTTAACCCTCAAACAGCATGGAAAGACTAAAGAGTCGTATAGAATTAAACTTAAGTGACATAAAGAGTTTTTCATGAATAATGCAATTTTCACAGCAAGTTTTATTGTGTGTTTCAAATAGCTAGAAAATTATGTGTGTATGTTTTAACTTTAAGTTTCTGAATACATTTTCAGAAAGAAATATTGTCGCTGTAGCTAGTCCTTAGTGTCACGAGTGTATTTAGTCCTTAGTATTTAGTAGGATGTTTATTTTCCTTTAGTATTTAGTCCTTAGTGTTATTTAGTAAATATTTCATTTACAACATACACATAATTCTCATGCTATTTGTAAACATAAGTTTCTGAATATAATTTGCAGAAAGAAATATTGTTGTTGTAGCTAGTTCTTAGTGTCCTGTTTAACTCTATGACTATTCTTTATGAGTAACTCATAGTGGTTCTCATGGATAGAGGAAAAGGGGGCAGCTTATGTTGTGATGGAGCACCCACAGGTGGAAGTTTGTCTTGGTTCCGAGTCGTTGAAGAAAGAGTGAAGTGCCTTCCGGGAGGTCATTTTTAGGGTAGTTCCGCAAGGAAAGGATGTTAGGTGGGAAAGATGTATAAGGCGAAATCTGATTGGACTCGTAGGACGCTCTATGGTCATATGAGACCGGAACCCATGGCTTAAACTGGATTCCGTAGCACTATCAACTTCCATGGCAGCTTTTCGAATCCGAACCCTACGCCAGAGCAGGTTTAGTCGGCCATCAGTCCCCTTACCAGGTAGTCTTAAGGTCGAATTTTTAAAGGAAACTATCCCGCATTTTAGTAACTACCCCACATTTAGTTAACTTTATGTTATAAATGTATCATAAAATTATAAAACTTTTATAATTATAACCAACAAGTTCTATAAAAATATTTTAAAATTTGATTGGGAAATATTAGTTAAACATAATGTTGACTTGAAGTTTTATCATTTCCAATATTTTAGGCATGCATATTTTTAAGCCGAGAACGAGTGACTAGCGCTCTTTCGCTCGAGATTCACAGTTTTCGGGTTCGAGTCCCTGCTGTGCCATGGATGTTTGTAGTGGTTTGGTATCCACTTTAAAAACGTAGCTCCGGTCTAATATGGCTGTAGAGTGTAGGACTGGGGCAACCCTACCGGGAAAAATATATCTTCTCGAAATCTGCCAGTAGGCGACGTCCTTGGTTGCTCAATGATGATGATGATGATATTTGTATTTACATTCATATTAATAATGTTATATTTAAAATTTTATTTATTCCTTGAAATAAAAAAAATTTTGTATTTAAAAAAATTGTAAACATTAAAATTTTGTACGGCATGGCAATTTTATTAGAAATTCTAAAGAATATAGTTTTATAAAAGATTATATTTGAATCATGAACTACTGTATTATATTTTTTTTAAAATGAGTTTCCTACATTTACTTGGATTAAAGGAGTTTTGTTTCCCAATTCTTACAGAAAACATGATAATGCACTTCCACTTCAATCCATTTTTTTAATAGTCAATGGAAAATTTTCTAAAATTTGCTTTAGATTTATTGACATTTCAAAATTTAGTTCAATTTTCATATTTTATCAGCCAAACCTACCGATCTAAATTGCATTTCTTCCTCGCAAAATCTATAATCACCCACGAACATCATGAAACAAAGTTTCCAAAAACTCGCTTGGGAAACTCTCGCAGATGATCACATATACGAGATTTTTATCGATACTCCATCTAAAAATAAACGTTCATCGTATCGAATGCGAATCGATTATCAAACTCGCCAGTTGATCTTCAGCTTCAATCGATGTTTGTTATCAACACCAGAATCGATTTCCCATTGTCCTTTATCCTTTATTTTGTCCGCCATCCGAAATCATATGAATATTTTATAGTTGCTCCCTTTAGAAACACTGTTAGGTTGCTCTGTTGATATAATAAATATAAATTATTTTGAGAATTTGTTTACGTTTAAATTAAAAACAGAAAGTTAAAACTTTTTTATTGAAAAAAATGCATTTGTGCTATTAAAAAAATTTAAGCTTCTTAAGATTACTTAATTCATATGCATCACAAAAGATTAAGACACATTCTTTTTACAAAGGAAATTTTAACTTTTATGATACGGAAAAAATCTTATAATTTTGTTAGTCTGTATAAATGTCTTGTTTTGAAATAAAATAACATAGTAAATATAAATAACAAATTTTAACGAATTTGTAGAATTACAGTTTGGGAGCCTGATAATCGATTTTACTACCTATCTGTACCCCAGGTTTGGTTCCATGGAAATTTGTAAATGGTTCGAAATCCACTTTAAACTGCAGTTTCCGGCCTGATATGACCGTAGAGAGTTGGGAGTAGGGCTGGTAATCCTACCCTGTAAAAAAACCATCTCAAGTCTCGAAATCTGCCAGTAGACAGACGAACTTCGCCCACCACGGGGCTGTTACGCCGATGAAGAAGAAGAATATTTAAACTTTGGGGTCCTGATGGCCGAGTGACTGGCGTTCTGGCACTCTGTTCCACAGGTTTCGAGCTCGAGTCGAGGCGGTGCCATGGGTGTTTGTATTGGTTGGGAATACACTTGAAGCCGTAAGTCCAGATCTATTATGACTGTAGAGAGTTCGGCGTAGAGCTGACAACACTACTACATAAAAAGAAAACATCTCCTGCCAATAGGCAGGCAGCAGTGCCCAATATGCTGTTGACCCTACCACCCCTTTTCATAATAAAATAATTACACAGCAATTAAGAAATTTACTTTAAGTGAGCAAACAGAAAGAAACAGTAAAAAATGGAATTCCTTTACAATTTTACGTCTACCTACGTTTTAAAAAGCATAATAATGATGATGTATATAAGATACCTTGAAACAACGAACAAGCAGATGATGTAAATAAGGAAACATGAAACGATGAATAAGTAGATGATGTAAATAAGGAATCTGGAAATGATAAATAAACCGATGGTGTAAATAAGACATCCTGAAGCAATGAATAAACAGTTGATGTAAATCAAGACATCTTTAAACGATGAATAAGCAGATGGGGCAACTAAGATATCTTGAAACAATGAATTCGCAGATAATGTAAATAAGACTTCCTGAAGCAATGAATAAACAGATGATGTAAATAAGACATCTTGAAACGATGAATAAGCAGATGGGCAACTAAGATATCTTGAAACAATGAATTCGCAGATAATGTAAATAAGACTTCCTGAAGCAATGAATAAACAGTTGATGTAAATCAAGACATCTTGAAACGATGAATAAGCAGATGGGCAACTAAGATATCTTGAAACAATGAATTCGCAGATAATGTAAATAAGACTTCCTGAAGCAATGAATAAACAGATGATGTAAATAAGACATCTTGAAACGATGAATAAATAGATGATGTAAATAAGGTATCTAGAAGCAATGAATGATCATATGATATAAATAAGACATCTTGAAACAACAAATAAGCAGATGATGTAAATAAGACTTTTTGAAACAATGAATAAGCAGATGATGTGAAACAATGAATAAGCAGCATCTCGAAACAATGGATAAGCAGCTATGAAGCTTGAATTTATAAAATTTCTTTAAATCAATGATATTAATATTTGTATTACATACAGAAATTGGAGATAACGAAAGAGAATATAAAAATTATCTCAATGTAATGACTGAACACCTGGTGAATTTTTTTTCAATAAATTTTTCCTCGACCTCATTTTTGTCATCTACATTATTATATATATATATATATATACATTAGTAAATCATCGAAATTCACTCTTTGTAGTAGGACATCTGATTTATTTTTGCCCGTAATATTTATAGGTATTATTATGGAGAGTGTGGGTCAACGATGTTTTCACATACTTTCAACTTTTCTTAATAGTTCATTATTTTTTACGCTCAATTCTTATTGGTTAATTTAAATTTCTTACTCGTATTTTTTATGATGATTAAATTTCTTTCATACGCTTTGTCATAAAATTGTTTGGAATTGTACAGTTGATTTCTTTTAGATTTCTGTCACGTGATTTTTTCAATAAATTTCTTTCACGTGATTCTTTTATAAAATCTTTTGCAAATCTATTGTTCATTTATTTTTTAAATTTCTGTAGCGTGATGTTTTTATTAAATTAATTTCACGTAATTTTTTTTATTAAATTAATTTCACGTGCTTTTTTACAAAATCGTTTAGAATCCTACAGTTTTTTATTTTTTTTTTATTTTTTACTGAATTTGTTTTCTTCTTGTTATGGACGATAACATTAAACTGCCATAATTTAATGATAGTCTTTCTTTCTTTGTTTAAGATTGCTCGTATACATTTTAATCTTACATATAGTTTTAAATTTTATGGATAACCTGTATCGATCCAGCCGATTACAATTTTTTTGTTTAATATTTTTTCTCTATCTTTTTTTCTTTTTTTTTTTACAAATTTGTAATCGTATAATATTTTGTGTAAATTTGTAAATTTTTTTTTTTTTTTAACAAACTTTTAATCTAAACTTATGTTTCATTAAATATAATGAAATAATTAAATTGCCCTTATCTTCTCTTATCTCTTTATTCCTTCACAACCCCACCCCCTTATTTTTAAATAAACACCCCCCAATGCACCTAAGGGCAAAAATTTGTATATATTAAAAAATGAAATTAAAATAGTTTAATTTATTAGAAGTATTTCGCAATTAAATAATATCGTTCTGTAATACCATTGGTAAATTCATGCTCCCACATATACTGATATGACCTACTTTGCAAGCCAATGTTTTAAATAATGAATTTATTTATTACTTGTTAATTAAATATCAAAAACGACTGTAATTTAACAAAAAATCGGCGAGTCATTTATAAATCATAACATCACAAAAAATGTTTCGTTAGTTTGATTAAAAATTATTCCTATTCATTATAACTCGCATAAAAGTAATGTATTCGCAAAATATATTTTGAAGTATTTAATGTGTAAATAAACAAGATTTCTTTATTGCCATAATTTATTTCAATTTGATGCAAAAATTATTCTTCATGTATTTCAAACTGACACATTCAGTAACACAATACATAGTAAGGATCGCGTGAATTATATTTCATTAAGAAATGAATTTCTTTTCTCTAAATATAATTTGACAAATTCATTTTTACTGATCTTTTTGTTCTATTTTTTGGGATTGTTTGCTCTCTGCTCAAAAATGCAATGTTGTTGTTTTTCAAATTTTATTTATTGTTTATTTTTAAATAACAAAGCAAAAAAAGACAAAATTAAACACAAAAAGTACAAATTAGAGTAGAAAGTAGATGCATTTTAATATAACATAATAGATAATAACAATCACAATAACACTAAAGCACTTTTTTTACAAATGCTTTATTTATTTATTTAATATTATGCCATTAAATATGCAAACAGCAATGTTTCTCCTTGAGGAAATTTTTTTCTCTAAAATCATAATGCTAAACATTGAACATATGTTTTTTAGGATTATATTGTTTCATTAACTTTTTTTTAAGATTATGTGCGCAATCATCCGTATTTTTAATTACATTTTTTAAAAAATAATAATATCCATTGTCAAACCTATATCTATGAAAATTGAAGGAATTGAAAAAGGGATAAATTAAAAATTTTCTGTAATTTTAAGTATGGTATGTATTGAATGCTAAATAAAAGTGCAATATTATAAAAATAAAGGTTTCAAAATCTCGATTTCCATGAGAAGTATAATTAAAAAAGCTTAAAAATTGTTGTTGTTGACTAATCCTCGGTGTCCCGCAGTGCGGGACGGACATCCCATGAGTGATCTACTCAAGGATGGAGGGAAAGGAGTAGCTTCTGTTGTGATGGAGCACCGTAGGTAGAAGTCTGATTTCGTGACACTCTTACAGTCATATGAGACCGGGACCTACGGCTTAAAGTGGATTCCCAACCACTACAAACATCCATGGCACTGCCGGGACTCGAACCCGAAACCTGTGGTACCGAGCTCCAGAGCGCTAGCCACTGACCATTCAGGGCCAAAAAGCATAAAAAACAAAAACATCTATCTAATAATAAGCCTCGATTTAATAATGGTTGTTTATCTAAAGTTAGAAATGGCGAATAAGAAGATGAAATGTCTTACTATACACCTCTTCCAATTATTTTAAAAGATTTTTCTTCTCCTCCTCTACAAATGAAAAACCACTCATTAGAAAGAACGATGAAAACGGTGCTTTCAATTTAATAAAGAATAGCAAAGTAGATAGCAAAATTCACTTTCTACTCTCTCCTCTTAATGCCTGTTCCCTCGTTTTCAGTAAATGACTCCATAAGCATCGCCGTCGTCTTCTACAAGAACTTTCCACATTTTTACCCTGCTTATTAATTGCCCTACAGTTCCTCACCCCGAGTGGAAGTATATTCCTGACCTATATACCTGAGTATCGGATTTTCGGCTTAGAAGGAAACCTCCTTCCTTAATTAAATCATATGTCTTTAAATGTCTTAACTATTATCTGTCTTTAATTGTAAATGTGCGGTGTCTGTACGTATGCAAACAAGGCTGTGAATTCTCCAACTTGTGTCTCATGTCTCAACCCAACCATACCTAGTTACAATCGATTAGCTACATACCTGCACACTACAATCTGGCGCCCGCTTGAACCGTAGCCCTACAATATTCTTATTAAATACAAAATCTATTTTTTAATTGTTAAATCCTTACGTCAAAATATATATTATCCTAAAATTGCATTACATAAAGTAGCAATAAAAAATTGCAATAAATTTTCAAACTTGCAATGCTTTATTTTTCATGGTAAAATGCAATAAATTTTATCAAACTTGCAATACTTGCTAAAGTGCTATAAATAAACTTGAAAACTTTCAATGCTTGCTAAAGTTCAACAAATTTGCAAACTTGCAATGCTTGCTAAAGTGCAATAAAGTGCAAAAATTCAATCCATTTTTCTTGATTTCTAACATCCTATTAGAGAATGTAACGTAATAAAATCCGGAATTTTTTTCTTGAGAAGCATAATTATAAAAAATAAAAACATCTATCAAATAATAATCCTCGATTTAATAATGGTATCTAAGTTAGAAATGGCGAACAAGTAAAAGAAAATGCCTTACTGTATACCTCATCTCATTATTTTAAAAGAAATGTTATTTTTCTCCTCCTCTACAAATGAAAACAACTCATTAGAAACGGCGCTGAAAAGGGTGCTTTCTATTTAATAAAGAAATTGTACTAGATAGCAAAATTCATTTTCTGCCTTCTCCTCTTAATGCCTGTTCCCTCGTTTTCAGTAAATGACTCCATCAGCATCGCCGTGGTCTTCTACAAGAACTTCTCCGCATTTTTTACCCGAGAGATTCTGGCGCAGTACGGGTGAGTCTGCTCTCATCTTCATCATTAGTATGCTTTAACAGAAATATGAAAATCTAATTGAGCTGCTTGACCTTTTTATCTTTGATATTAAAAACGGTCATCAAGAAACCATTTGATGCTTAAATAGGGAGGCATTCATTAGCGTTAATAGGTTTTTAAGGCTAGCTTTTTGTTATTCAAATATTTTATCCTATTTTTTAAGGTGTAAGGCTTATATGCATTTTCAAAAGCATTGTTTGAATTTCTGTATTTTTCTAAAGGAAAATTTCTTGAGTGTAATTTATAAGCAAAATAGTCATATTCCCTAATCATAGGAATTAAATATGTTTAACTGAAATGCTCGTGCATATTACACATAAAATATATTCTTTTAAAGAATTATTGTAATATATAGCTAAAGTGCATTTAATTACGGAAAGGGGCCTCCGAACATTTTAGCCTAGGAACCACAGTGACTCATCTACCAAGTCCCAAGGGTCAACATCTAGGTAACTACATTCGCAATTTCAGTTGTACTTACGGTCAAATGTCAAATACATGTCATAACATGTTCATGAGCAGTAATTTGGATATCCCGCAATTAAATAGAATCATAAGGAAGATTTTATTTACTCAAGTATTTCAATAGCATAAGTAAAGTATATTTAACAAAGGTTATATAAGAAAAAATTTCTCATATGAGTTGTTTATATAACTAATAAATAAATCATATTCAAACTAAGATATTCCTGTATCGTGTCAATATAATGCATTCAACTATGGCAATATAAGAAAATTCATTCGTCCTAGTTGTTTCCCTTTTTTTTACATTTAAATAAAATATGCAAATATTTCAAGAAATTCATAAAAAATAACTTGGCAAGTTTTTTGGTTCAGTATAACAGGAAGCACGAGATTCGATCTTTAATGTCTGCATTTTTTTTATTTATTCTTTCTCCTTATATGTAATGTGTTGTCGATTTTTAATTATTATTTTCAATATTTATTTGCTATCCATATCATTTTCTGTACTATTATTTATAATTGTTGAGCTTTGAAATAATTGTAAAATAACTGTCTTGGTTCAAAGTAATCACCCGTCTGAAATTTCCCCATAAAATAAATTATCTCATAAATTTAAATCATTAAAATAGCAGATGACATGATAGACATGATGACATATAAGATACATATTGCATATAAATTACTCAATTTGGTTAGAATAATCTAAACTCCAAATAAATATCAAACTAAATTGATTAACGTACATAAATTTATAAAATATTTTAAAATATTTACATACATAGTAAAATAATTTTTGTAGATTTTTGTCAAAATGTTAAAAACAATAAGTCTATTATAGAAATTCAAAAGCTTTCTGTGGCAATAATTTAAAAGCTTTCTAAAACAATAAATTAAAACTTGCAAAAGCAATAATTAAAAACTTCCGATTGAAATAATTTAAAACTCCCAAAAGCGTTAGTTAAAAAACTTTCTAAAATAATTTTAAAATTTCTAAAATCAACAACTTAAAACTTCCGAAAAATAATCTAAAATTTCAGGAACAAAAAAATTTAAAAAGTGTCTAAAGCGATAATTTAAAAACTTTCTAAAATAATAATTTAAAAGTTTTTAAAGTAATAATTTAAAATCTTCTGAAAGCAATAATTTAAAAACTCAAATAAAAGATAACTAACTAAAGCAATAATTTAAAAACTTTCTAAAACGATAATTTAAAAATTTCTGGAATCAAGAATTTAAAATGTCTAAAACAAAAGTTTAAAATCTTTCTAAAACAATAATTTAAAACTTTCGAAAGCAATAATTTAAAACTTCCAAATGAAATTATTTAAAACTCCTAAAAGAATTAGCTTAAAATTTCAAATAATGTAAAAATTTCCAAACACAATAACTTAAAACTTCCGAAAGCAATAATTTAAACATCCGAAAGCATTAATTTAAAAACTTTCTATAACGATAATCTAAAACTTCCAACCAGCAATAATTTAAAATCTTTTACCGAAAGTAATAATTTAAAACTTCAAAACCAAATTTAAAAACTTTCTAAATCAATAATTTAGAACTTAAAAGCAATAATTTAAAATTTCCGACAGCAATAATTTAAAACTTTTAAAGCGATAATTTAGAACTTCCAAATTCAATAATTTAAAACTTCTGAAAGCAAGAATTTAAAACTTCCTAAACAATAATTTAAAACTACCTAAAGCAATAATTCAAAAGCTTTCTAAAAACAGTAACTCAAAAGCTTTCCCAGCAGTCATTCCAAATGGCAAGCTGCTTGCAGATGCTTTACTCCAGTGATGATATTTGTTCTCCTTCTGTTCTCTCTCTCTCCACCGATTCAGATATGGCTATGGCTCTATTTTGCACAGAGGACTCGACATGGAGTACCAGCTCCACTCCAGGATCGTCGCCGTGGCCGTCCAGACCGGACAGAGGGTCGTCGGCGCCCGCGCGTCAGGCTCAAGGTCAAGGCTCGCCTAGCCCACCTCAACCACACAGTGGTCAGTATTCCCTTTTTACAATAAGTACCTCATACTAGCTGTCATATCCATTGTGCAATCAGGAATTATAAATCATTTTTTTTTAATTTTTACCAGCTTAATAAATTATAATTTAATTTTAAAATACTACAAAAATGTCGGCATTCATTCGAAATTTTAATCCTTTTTATTAATTCTAAAGAATTTATCGCTCTTGCTTAGAATACTTATCCAGATCTAAAAATATCAATTCTTTTACCTTCAATTTTTCAAACTTTCTAGTTTATTGCAATTTTGTTCGCTGCTACTAATAGAGAAATAAATTTTATGTTATTAGACAAAAATAGATACAAATTTAATAATCAATACGTTTTTAATCGGGGTATTTACGCTTACAAGCTTATGCACGAATCTGAAGCTTTTAAAATTTTATATTACTTGCATGTTGATTATTGATACCTCTAAAATTTGGAAAAATACGTAGATCCATGAGGAGTACCTTTTTCCTTCCTTTTCTTATTCAAGTAATGTTATCCAGCCTAGTGATTTATCATGCTCCTTACCGGCGCGAAATGTGGAACTTTATGTTCTAATGTTTGTTTGAACTTTATGTTCTAATTCAAAAGCGCAACTAACATACATCATAACACTACATTACATCATTACATATAACTTCTGAATTATAACTAACTTACTAGCCAACAAGTTCATTAAGATAATCAATCCACTGTATCACTGCAAAAGTAAGCCAATATCTTTTTTAATTAAATACTTACATCAATATTATTCTTGAAACTATTGAAACATTATACTATTAGAAGTAATTATTTATCAATAAAATTTCAGTAAGGAGAATTAACGGCAACTAAAGTAAAATGATTTTTACAGTATTTTTGACTTAAATTTATCAATCAGCATTTAAACATCAAAAAATGCTTTTAATAGGTACTAGTAAATTATTATTAATATTTGTCTAAATTCATGAAGTCCTATTTGTTTAAAGTTATATTTATTTATTATATACATAAAATTCGATTTGTTTATTGTATCAATATTTGATTCTTGTTCCATTTATTTATTACATATATAAAGTTATATTATTTTTATTGTTATTAATTCAAAATGTTAGTTTTTTTTTTGCTAAGGCATTTTTTTAATAATCAGGTAAACATTAAAAAATTTATTGACTGTTTTTATATTTCTCTCTTTTAAAAGAATTTTAAGTGTAGAAATTTAAATCAAAATAAATTGTTTTGTTATTTTTTTCCCTTTGAAACTCAGAATATTATTTTTTATGTTTAATATCTTTTTACTCTGTACAAACGAATTAATTAAAAGTTAATGTTTTTTTTTGTCATTATAAATATATCGTTTAGAAAACTCCTAATTTACATAACATAAAATAAAAGAGTTTTTTTCCAAAAAAAAAAAGTAATATTCATTATTTTTAATTCATTTTGTATTCATTATTTTGTGCATTTTTATTTATTTCCATAATTTATTAGGATCATTAATAAAAAATGTACGTATTTTTTTTTTATTTACAATACATATATATTTATATATTAATCAAAAAAGTTAAATTCGTATACTACAAAAAGAATATTCTTTTTATTTAAAACAAATTCATTTTTAATTAGAATTACTTGATAATGCAATAAAAAATTTAGAATTTAATGTAAGACCAAAATGCATAACAGCAATCTTAAATGAAAAAAATTTAACAACAATAAATTCCAAACGATTTTCTTTTTCTTGAAAATCTCGTTTTCACTTTGAAATAAAATTGTCTTTGCTTTCACCAGACGATCTTTTTTAGAACAATTTTACATTATTTATTTATCTAATTATATAATTAATATTTCGTGAAAATTTAATTAAATATTATGTTTAAAAAAACTCATGAAAATAATTTAAATAAACCATTAAGAATAGAACATAATTTTTTTTTTTTTTTTTAAATAACCAATAAAAAAACGTAGAAAGTGGACAAGGATAAAAAAATTGTTCTAAGAAATGAAAAACTCCGTTACCAAAAACCCTTTATCGGTAAAAAATTGGAAAAAAGAAATAATGTTTTATAGAATATTTTAATAGAAGCAGCTGCGTGTGTGTATAAATAATTAAAAAAGTAAAATAAATTTAGCAAAATCTTAGTTTTTATTTTATTAAAATATAATTTTTAATTAATGTTATTTATTTCATTAATTTTTAATTTACTTTAAATAATTTTATTAAAATTTTACAGATGCTTAGCATATATTAATAAAATTTTATAACATATTTAATTTGTACCATAATCAATAACCCTTTTAAATAATTTTTATAAGTCGCAACTGCTTTTATTAAATAAATTTGATTTCTTTTCAATAAATCTACTATAATAAATGATAAAATTATTAAAAAATCCTATTGTTCTAAGTTATATCATGCTCAATATAATATATATTCTTTTAAAAAATTTTTGATAAAAACTTTCGTTTAAATATTTAATTTCGGTATTCTAATTTATTTTAAATTGTTACTAATTTCGATATCATACTAAATTATTACAATGAGAATGATGATAAAAAAATTATATTTCTTCGTGCTTTAAAAGTCAATTTAATTTTTTTTTATTTGTTAGATTTAGATTTATTATCAATTTAGATTTATTATCTGAGTTAGATTATTTTTTTTAGATTATTTAGATTTATTATCTGATTTAGATTATTTAGATTTATTATCATTTAGATTATTTAGATTTATTATCTGATTTAGATTATTTTTTTAGATTTATTTATTAGATTTTTTAATTCTATTTAATCTTTTTGTGTCTATGGAAAAGAGATTCTTACTCATTTTCACCAATACCAATTACTCAAAATTTACTTCCAGAACCGGCTGGCAGATAATGTGGAACATATCTTGTGGATTACAGATTTTTCTCAGGGGGTAAGTCCATCATCCTTTTTAACATTATCATTACCAAATGATCTCTTTATACCTTTTAATAGAATAAAAATTATCCCATCATATACCAAACGATAACAATGGTTATCTATATTGCTCTGCAGATTATTACAATTTATCTTTCCCTTCAGAGAGATATCCATGTTTGTGTCTGTTTGCCAGTTTTTTACTTCTATATGTTCCCAGATAGGAGAATCAGTAGGGATTTAGATAGACCAGTTACGCTTTTTATTCTCATAACAAAGACAGCAGCTCGCCACCTAAAGTATCCCATTTATTTTATGGCCCAATTCGATTTAGAACAATAGGCATTTCCACAACAATTGCTGCAGCTGTGGGCTTAGCACCCGAGAGCCACGTTAAGAGATTATAACTGCCCGGGAATTTCTCTGTGGGCGCAGGTTTTCAATTTTCTCTACGTAGAAAATTTAAGGATACATTTAACTATTGAAGACAGAGGGTATCATTTTTTATTGAGATTCTAATTTTTTATTTTCTTTCAATATGATGTTAGTTAGTAATATATCTTGATTGCTAAATACATTATAAAAATGCAGAAAATTAATAACATACTATCATCATCATCAATAGCACGACAGCTCAGAGATATCCATTCCATGAGATTACATGATGGTGCACGGTTTTCCTTTGTATAGATTTCCATGCATACCTCTGAGTGACAATGGTCCTCAAATTCTTAACCTTCAGTACAGCAAAATCTTTTTCAACTGCGTCTATCCATCGTAACTTGGGTCGTCCTCTTAATTTTTTGTCCCCTGTGGCTTTGCCAAACGCGCCTTTTACAGGGTTTAAATCATTCATTCTAAATACATGAGCAGCCCAGTTTAATCTATTGATCTTAATAAATTTTATAATATCTGGGTCTTTATAGCATTTATAAATTTCTGCGTTGTACCGTTTTCTCCAACAGTCACTTGCCCTAACACCTCCAAGAATAGCCTTAAAATCTTTTGCTCAAATATATTCAAATGGGCTTCATCAGATCTCACTAAAGTCCAAGTTTCAGTGCCATAGACCAAAATAGGTCTAATAAGGGTCTTATTTATCAAGAATTTATTACTTAAGTCATTAAAAATACACTGGTGTTCATCTAAAATGCAATATCATGTTGACATTCAAAGGGAGTAAAATTTGCACCATGTGTTATCTCGATAGGATTGGCATCTGATTAGCATTTCAGCTCAAACATTGAACACCACTTACAAGCATTTCATAAAGGAAGAACACAATGCTGTTTTTAAGATCTGCAATTCTTCCAAGTTCTGTTTTCTGGGGTAAAAACACAGCTCGAGTATGCCTCCATGTCTAATTTGATTTAGAATAATAGGCCTTCCCAGAGCAATTGCTGTAGATATGTGCTGAGCACCTATCTGCATAAGATATTATCTGCCCGAGAATTTCTCTGTCGACGCTGGCTTTCAATTTCATCTACGTAAAAAATTTAAGGATACATTAAACTATCGAAGGCAGACGTATCATTTTTAATTTGGTGTGAGATTTTTTTCAATGTTATTGTTCTTAATTAGATATCTTGATAGATTACTATTATTTAAAAAAGAAAAATCAATAACATACATATATTATTACTTAAATAGTGTAATACATTGCTGTTCATCAAAATGCAACACCATGAAAAATATTGAAAACATGAAACATTGCTACATGAATAAAATGCGTTAACATAGACATGAATAACAAGTGTTAACATAGGCATATACATGAATAACAAGTATTTCATAGTGTTTTGAACAATTGCTTCATCACAAAGTTAAAGATTTATGAAATTTCGCAATAATAATATCGCTGTTGAATTTGATAGTTAATTCTGTACTTTATAATGTTCCGATTTCGCCAAGTTTCTTTTCCGCGCCAAATGGAATCGCCAAAACTGCATTATTTTGTAACCACTACGCCTATTTTCATTGTTTATTACGGGGATTTGGCAAAAACCGCAATGGCAAAAATCGCCAATAGTTCCTTTTCCATTGTCTAGCTTTCAAAATTTAAGCAGATTATTGTTTCAATATCCTCAAAATAGTGTCTAAGAATTAGTCCATGTTTATAAGTTCATTTAACCATCACTTAACAGTCTTCTCTGTCTGAATTTCGCAGTGCTTTTTGTAATATTTGAACAATTTATTCTTTATAAAGTTCTAGAATTATTAAATGCTACATTGCTGTCACTGTTGAATTTGATAGTTCTTGTGGGGATTCTGCAAGTCGCCAAGTCTCTTTTCCGCGCCAAATGGAATCGCCAAAACCACTGTATTTTGTAACGACTGAGGCTATTTTGAATGTTTACAAGGGAACCTGGCGAAAACAGCTATGGAAAAACAGCCGATTTTTCATTTTGAATTGTCTATTGTTTCAAATTTCTCAAAATAATGTCTAAGAATTAGTTTATTAGTTTATTGTTATTGTTTTTTTTTATTTATTATTGTTGTTTTTGCAATTCCTTCTATTAGCTCACACTCATTATTTTATAAAAATAAAAAGCTTCGATTTTTCATTCATTAGTTCTTTATTAAACCTTCAAAATTTCTTTCTTACGAACAACTAATTGTGATTTTGATTTGTGTTTCCTTTGTGATAATTATCGTTTGCTATGCGACGCTGTTACAGTTATGAGGATTATTATATTTTCATAATTCTTCAACGTTTTCATTTTTATGCGTATAATTATTAAATATTATAACATAATAACATATTATTATATTATAACATAATAAAATAGTATTTTTTAAACTTAATTTTTTTTGTTTAAAGCAATTTGTTTAAAGCAATAATTTTTTTTTAAAGAATTTGTATACGTATTGAGTATTTTTAGAATTTCTTAATGCTTTTATTTATTGGCCAAAAGAGATTCATCATATATTTAAAATGATTTTAAACGACAAAATAAAAATTGTTTTTAATCGTATCTTTTAAGAATCGTATCGTATCGTTAATTGTATCTTTTTAATGGTATCTTTAATCGTAATTTAAACCAATCACAGACATTAAGCGTTGCGCGTTAAGATTTGTGATTGGTGTACGCTTTGAATACGATTTAACTGCCTCTATTTTATTTTTCAATTCCTTCTATTAGCTCACACTCTCCTGTATATATATCTTGTTCAAATTTCCAATCGTACATAAAATACTTTTTTATTCACCCACTCAAGTTCAAATACATTTTTTTAAACTTGTAGTGGATGGCACTGGATGTTAATACAGTTTTTTTAAATATTAATTCAGTAATTAAATTTAATTAGTTAATTTAAGTTTTTTTTTTTTAGATTTAAGTTGCATATATCTACCAATAGATGGCGCCAGATAAACTTAAAAAAATGAATGAAAATTAATTGTAAAGGACTTTCTGCAATAGAGTGAAAAAAAAAGTAGGAATTGACTTTAAATTTTTTTTTTTTTTTTTTATATTACTTGTTTTAAGTTAAATTAACCACCACTTATCAAACTTCTCTGTTTGAATTTCGTAGTGCTTTTTGTAGTATTTCATCAATTGCTTCTTCATAAAGTTCAAAAGTTATTAAACTGTGTTATATTCATGCTGCTATTGAATTTGATAGTTATTGTGCGAATACTGCACTTTAGGATTCCGATTTCGCCAAGTCTCCTTTCCACGCCAAAAGGAATCGCCAAAACCTCACTTGGCGAAACGCGCAAACTTGGCGAAACCCTCAAGGTAAAAAATCACTAAATAAACTCCCTTTCATAAATTTCTTGGCTTATTGAACATTGGTATACTCCCATGTGTAATTGACCAGCAGAGTGTGTTTACATATAAATTGAAAATCGTGAAAAGATTTCAGTTTTTCTTTTTTTTTTTTTTTTTTCTTATTTTATTTAATTAAGAAAATTATTATATTATAATTAGTACAAAATTTTGATAAAAATAATTTAAATAACAGACTAAAGAACAAAGACGTTAGGTACAAAATATTTTAATACACGAAAATATTTTTTTTATTTAACTATTAATGAATTATGTATTCACGAACATTTTCCTTACAATTTGCAGTTTAATTTATCTTAAAAGAAAGTCATTAAATTTTGTCCTCCAAATTTTGCTTTTTAATCGAAAACATAAAGTGTATTCAAAAGAAGAAAAATTAAATTTTTTTTTAATTAATTAAAAATTTTGTTATAGCAAAAGTTGGTTTTACTTATTTTTATTCAATAATAAAATTTAAACAGACATTTTTTTATGTAAGTAAATTAATTTTATCAAAAATTTTGTTGAAATTCGCTAGATTTTTTAATATTCACTGGTAACAAATTATTCCTTTTTTTCCCTAGAATATTTTTAAGAATTATATATTAAATATTGGCAATCTTTTCTTCGCTACATAAGAATGTTTTTAAATATTTTAAAGTATTGATGTTTCATACTACCTTATCATTTAAGTAGCTAAATTCCTTATTTCTGTGTAGCATGTGTATTCTATGTATTATCTAGCAAAATCGTTACTTGTAATGTAATTTTATCTCGAAAGCATTCTCCCAAAACAAAATAATGATTTTTCTTAAAACGAAATACTTAAGAACAAATATTTTATCGATAGTTTCTTGAGAAAATGCTTAAGAAATATTTTATATCCATTTTTCAAAGTAAAAAAACGTATGGAAGCATTCGAAGTTTGTCGAATATTTTTGAAACAAAATATTTTTCTCATAAAACTGAAAACTTTCATTAAAGTTTTTCTGGAACTTTTTGATTACAAAATATTTCTTCGTCATCGCATTTTTCTACGAAAAAAAAAAATTATTTGTCAAATATTTATTTATTCTCCATTCATTTGTAAGATATAAGAGAAACATTTTAGATTAAAAATATTCGAATATTTCGATTTTTTTTAGAGAAATATTTCGTATAAATGACGGCTAAAAAAATATCTTACGAAAAATTATTCTTGCATTTTTTATGAAAAATTTAATCCATTTCATTCTGGTTTTTTTTTTACTAATATTCTTGTGTAATGTTTTGTTTCAAGCAATTTCATAGATACCAAATTTAATTCCAAATCAAGCTATTCCTTTTACGCCATTTTGTTTTTCGTTGCCATTCCATGATTTCATCAAAATGATTTATCATTCATTTTTTTTTTGTCACAATTTAGGCAGCGTTTATTTGTACGATATTGAAGAAATATTTTTGAAATAAAATATTTCAACAATCAAGTAGTTTCAGAGCACAAAATATTTCACAAAAATATCAAAAAACAAATTATTTCATCATCGATATGTCACGCGCAAACGATTTTCAACTAAATCAATAAAAATTCGAATTACAGATTCTTTATACTAGAAACCATCAACAATTAAAAATTAAATTAAATAATTAATTTACACACATTTCAAAATTAATTAATTAATTTACACACATTTCACGTAAATTTACTTCTCATATAAGTATAATAATGTATTAAATTAATGTTTATTTTAAAAATTCGAAATTAACTCGATTATTTTTTGTGTATAATCGAGTATATTAATTGGTATTTTAATAATTGGATTAATAAGTTTAACGCTTTTTATGTATAAACTATTTTTTTGTAAAAACTACAGAATTTCAAACGATTTTTTAAAAATAAAAACTAAAAAAACACGTGAAATAAATTTTTTAAAAATAAAAAACTATAAATTCAAACGATTTTTAAAAAAAAAAAAAAATTTTTTTTTTTAAAGCGTGAAAACTTTTTAAAAAAAAAAAAAACTATAAATTCCAAACAATTTTATAAAAAAACACATAAAGAAATTTTTTAAAAAATAAAAACTATTGAATTCCAAACAATTTTACAAAGAAACCCATGAAAGAATTTTTTTAAAAATAAACAAACTATAGAAATTCAAACTATTGTATAAAGAAACACATGAAAGAAATTTTTAAAAAATAAAAAATTATAACATTCCAAACGATTTTATAAAAAAACATTAAAAAATAATTAGTCTTTTGATAAAAGAAACGCATACATCATTTTTAGAGATTTTTTTCCTTAAATATTTAAAACATTTTCAGTTCAACAAAGAGAAATTAAATTATTAAATTAAAATATTTTTGTTTTTAATTATTTATTTTTAATTTCCTCAATGAAAATCAAAATTTTAATTTCATAAACATTAAATAAGAAAAAAATACTTTATTCATTTAAGTTACAATTCAACTTCACTCATATTTTTAACTTTCCTAAGCAGGATACATAAATATAAATTCAAAAAAATACAATGTTTATTTTGAATAAAGATGCTATCAAGTAAAACATTTCTGTTTGTTTAGATATGTCCATCGAGAATTGGTTGTATTCAATACATATCAGTCCTATGGTTTTGAAATGAGCATCAAAACATTTCAACTTTAAGTTACTCTTTAAAGTATCTGATAATAAAAAAAAATATAACGCATTGAAAACTATTACTACATAAAAACTAAATTTAGAAGACCATTTTTCAATCATGTTTGAAAAAAAAAACATACGAATAAAAATTATTTTTATCCTACTTTTCCTTTCGAGTCAAAAATTATTTCACTAAAGAAAAAGTTTTTATTATTTTTTTTTCACGTCCTTTGTACATAATCTTCTCCTTTAAAATTTTCACTTACTTGCGGGAATATTATTTTTTTTTATTTTATTTATTTATTTTATTTATTTATTTTTTTTATTTTTTTTTTTTTTTTTTTTTTTTTTGAAAAACAAAATATGAGAACTTGTACATTTGCTGCAGTCATTATGGGGAAGTATAATTTCAATATATTTAAATCATAAAAATAGAATGGGTTTTATGGGGTATGAAATATTAGAATTTAGATAAATTTGAATTATGTTTGTAGTTTAATGATTGTTTGAAAAATCTACTATTAGTTTCAATTAGCATACTACAGCTGCTTATAGATAAAAAAAAAAATCAATAAATTATTTTTATTTCTTATTCCATATATTAGCAGCTTGATGGCCAATTGTCCAACGCTCTGGCTTTTGGTATCTCAGGCTTCAGGTTTGAATCCTGGCGGTGGCGTGGATGTTCGTTTGTGGTTTGGAATCCACGTTAAACTGTAGGTTCCGGTCTAATTAGCCCAAAATGTGCAAAAAATGACCGTAGAGCGGCAAACAAAACCTATTCCATATTTTAGAATATTGTTCTATTTATTAAACATTGAAAAATAATAATTATTCCAAAATACAAAATGTTTATTTTGAACTATGCAAGACATTATCGGTATAGTAAAGGAAACTAAAGCATTTTTGGCACATATAAAATTACTTGAGTCCTGATGGCCGTGAGACTAGCGCTCTGGCGCTCGATGCCACAGGTTTCGTTCGAGTTTCGGTGTTGCCATGGATGTTCGTAATCCATTTTAAATCGTAGGTCCCGGTCTTATATGACTGTAGAGAATTGTGCATAGGGCTACCCTGTAAAAAGTAGCATTTCCTGTCTCGAAATTTGCTAGTAGGCAGACGGCTTTGGCCACCATGGGGCTGTTGCGCCAATGATGATGATGATGAAGTATATTTATATTTAAAATAAAATACTCATTTATCGTTTGGGATCTAAACTACTTGGTGAAGCGGTGTATGAGTATCTGAATAATGGATTTTTGGTTCAAAACCTGAAATGTGAAACCGAACAATAACTTTCATGTCCCTGCCATGGATTAGCATAATAAATCTGTGTGCTGTAAAGATATTGCTTTGACTCGAATCAAAAGACATTAATAGCTTCTTTCCTACCCCGTAAAAAGAATAACATCTCCCATCTCGAAATCTGCCAGTAGGCAAACGGCCTTGGCCCACCATGAGGCTTTTTACGCCAACGATGATGATGATGAGAAAATTGCGTAGCTGAAAATTTATATAAAAAAATCTCATTTTAATTATGTAATTTTGATAAGATCAACAATTAAATTTGAAATGTCAAGGTCACTAACAGCAGATCAATTAGTGATTATTTCTTTTTTTCAATTCCTTCTAATAGCTCACACTCTCCCTATATATATCTAGTTCAAATTTTCAGTCGTTCACAAAATACTTTTTATTCATCCACTCAAGTTGAAATACATTTTTTTTTTGAACTTGTAGTGGATGACACTGGATGTTAATACAGTTTTTCAAATATTAATTCAGTAATTAAATATAATTCATTAGTGTTAGTTTTTTTTTTTAGATTTAAGTTGCATATATCTACCAATAGATGGCGGCAGATAAACTTAAAAAAATGAATGAAAAATATTTATAAAGGACTTTCTGCAATAGAGTGAAAAAAAGTAGGAATTGACTTTAAAAAAAAAAAATTTATATTACTTGTTTTCTTTTTTTTTTTTTTATATTTATTTAAGGTTGTTGTTTTTTTTTTTTACTAAGAGTATTTTTTTTATTTTTATTTTAACTTTTTTGTATGATGTAGCTCTAAGTTAGTGGTTTGAAGTCGGAGTTCATTTAAAATCCCACATACAGCACACACTGCTTAATTTCTGAGAAATATGTTATAATTAAGACAAATATTTCAGAAATAAAATTACTACACATAGCTGCAAAAGATGATATTCACTTCCGTTTCAAGTGAAACCAAAGCTTAAATTACTTCCATTATGTTTGCTAGTATGCCGCGATTTTTATTTCCTACTCACATTTAACCTTTGTTCATTTCTTGATTCTCAAGAAAGTTATACCACGTTTCTTTTTGAAAAATCTATCTATTTTAATTGTATGTATTCATCTAGAAATAAGTAATGTACATAGCATCCACAGACGGCGGAGTCTCATAGTCATTTTTTAACATTGAAAATCACATAATCACATAACTCCTATTAACTACCATAGAAGTTACTGCTCTTCGATTGTCGGAAACCTTCTTTGGAGCATTATAGCTTTTAAATAACTTTTTATGTGAAAATAAAAGAAAAAAATTAATATAAAAAAATTTTTAAGTCAATTCCTACTTTTTTTTTCACTCTATTGCAGAAAGTCCTTTATAAATAATTTTCATTCATTTTTTTTAAGTTTATCTGGTGCCATCTATTGGTAGATACACGCAGCTTAAATCTAAAAAAAAAATTAACTAATTAAATTTAATTACTGAATGAATATTCGAAAAACTGTATTCACATCCAGTGTCATCCACTACAAGTTATAAAAAAATGTATTTGAACTTGAGTGGATGAATAAAAAGTATTTTATTAATGATTGAAAATTTGAACAAGATATATATAGAGAGAGTGGAGCTAATTGAAGGAATTGAAAAAAAGGAACCAAAAAGGTTATTTGTTTGCATTAAAAGATGTCTTTGGAAGTGAAAATGGCAATAAAAAAGAGTAGCATTTTAGAGAGAGAATACAAAAAAAGTAGAATACATATTTCTCTCGAATACCGTAAATCTCCTCGGACGCACTGGTGCGCCCTGGTGCACCCTTTGAGAACCATTGCTCTAGGGATATATTATGCTTTAATTGCATACATTATGAATCGCTTTATGATTGTACTGTATATAATAGCAGTTAAACATTTTTTAAAAAAAAAAAAAAAAATTTTGCATTTTTTTAGAATAAGTGACGGTAATTTTAACAATGACTAATAAGTTGGAAATATTTGAATTAAAATTTTTAACAAAGAATATGTTATAATTAAACACAATTTTCCTTGCATTTCAGTTGTTGTTTTTTTCTAAAAATTTTAATAAGAATAAGAATTATTAATTTGGATGCATGTTTTCGGGTCGTAAATAATTTTTTCGGTTCATATTTTCTTATACAGGTAACTAATAGCATTTTCCGTTTAAATGAAACCTAAAGACTCGCAGCATGATATCATGAAAGTATAAATTACGAAATATTATAAAAATCAAAATATGATTAGTATTAACAATAAGTAAGTATCATTTATCTAATGATTCTCTAAAAGTAATTGATAGTCATGCGGCATTTCTTTAACTAATTGGCAGAATATGCGATGTAAATGTTTTCTTTTCTTGGAAAATGTCAATAGCACACAGAAGAAACAATAAAGGACAAGGATAAACACAAAAGCAAACATTTGAGAATCGGCCAAAAAGAAATTAATGATTGATGTTCGTCTTGAGCAACATTTTGTATGCTGTTGGGATAAGTTTCAAATGAGGCAGTGGGTCTTTTAGGCCAGATGTTTAATGGCTTGAAAAGTGTGAATTACGTGCAACTTTTGGTTAACATGATATGGCCCTGTGTCCAATTCCTCCAAATTATGCTATTCCAGATCCACAACATCAAAACCACAGTCGAACTGCATTTGTCACGGGACTAGATGAGACAGATGTAACCACCGACTTCTGATGAAGGAAGGACATTGCCTTCTTTTCCCTTCCCTTCTTAGGGATAACTTCATTTCATTTTCATGTCGCATGGGGAAAATCTTAAATATCTTCCTAAACGTAACGCTGCATGATGGCGGTTAATATGATATGACCCTGTGTCCAACCTTTACCGCAGGCTAAAGGTTCGAATCCTGGCGGTGGCATGGATGTTTCTGTCACTACGACTATCGTGTTTCTTTCTCAATTTCATCGGTGGTTCAATTTTTCTGGTTAGCCGCAGCTTTTTGATGGTTCGAGAAGTATTGATCAATCCATTCAAACATTTATGGAATCTTCATTTATTTACAAGCAATATTTACAAAGATATACAGGGTTGATGGTAACATCTCAAAGGCAAAAAGCTAAACTGGAAGACGAATGTTCTTTTAGAATGAAACAATCGTTTCCACAGCAACAGCTGGTCTCCACGGCAACATCCGTTTCCACAGCAAACCAACAGCCCATCTCCACGGCAACAGTGCAATTCTGAATCGCTAGTCTCTGAATCGGTTGCAAACGATTTCTATAAAACTACCACGTGACGCTGCGTGGCGCGAATAAAGGCTTAAAAATTCCAACATCCTCCCCAGCTGGACTCTTTTTTAAGAGTGCATACATAATACATTGCACAATAATATCCAATTCAATTACCTAATTTAACAAATTCAAATAATACAATAATTATCAAAGTTGAAAAACTGGAAAAAAAAAAAATAAACGTTAGACATATTTTGTGAATTACTATTCACCATAAATTCTTTCTGTTACAAATATAAATTAAACTTCTATATTAAAAGTCAATTCAATGAAATAAATTACCAGCAATTAAACAATCATAGTAGTATAAAACTAAAGCATACCATAAAACTTTAAAACAAGCATGCGTTTAAAAATACACATTCAATTAAGCATATAAATTTCATGGGAAATTATTCAGTATCATATTCAATACATATAATATCTCTTGAGTAATGCAAAGGTAAATTAATTAAATACAAGAAACATTAAAATAAAAATATTCCATCAATCCACAAATTCGTAGAAATAAATTTATGAAATTTTTGACTCAAAAGGATACAGTA
>BPLR01008381.1:0-31966 GCA_021605095.1 Caerostris extrusa | reverse complement strand
GTTACGTATTGCTGGTAAGAGCTCTGGGTCAATTGGTCATCAGACTTCTACACAATCGATGTTTGAACTATATTGCTTTCCAGTTAACTCTGTCATCTTTAAAAGACCTCATAGATTAGTGTATTTTGATTACAACTAAAAACTATAATTTTTACAAACTATTTATTTAGGTATGTTATTGCTTTTACTTGCTTCAATTACTAAAATTGGTATTATGCAGTTCCTTTTACAAAAACAACTGGCTTTTTATGAAAGAAAATGTAATGAAAATTTTTTTAATTTGGTAAGCAGTTGGGAAAGATAGTGTTCTTAACAAAACAGACAAATTGTTTAAAAAATAGTCTGTTTGTTTTGTTGGAGAAAACTATCTTTAAATTGTTTAAAAATAGCTTCTGTCTGTTCTTGCCGGAGAAAACTTAGTCTTAAATTGTTTAAAAAATAGTTTTAACAATTTAAAACAAAAACAGACAAACAGTAGGTTTTTTTTTTTTTTTTTTTTCAATCTCTGAAGACATTATAATTATTTTTTTCCGTAAATAATTTTTGGGTAAGTACTTTATTTTCTGTGGAACATGAGGTGTCCATAATTGTCGGCATTTCTGGGACAATAATATGTTCTACAATTTATATTTAATAATAATTTATACATTATTGTGCCCATATAATACTTATATTGAAAATTTCATAAAACTCAACATCGAAAATTAATTTTAAAAAAAGAAAATTAATTTTTTTCAATCACTGAGATATTTTCCAAATTTTTAAAATGGGATGGTCACATTTTTTATAAATTGAATCCCATAGAAAACAATCAGTATTTAAACTAATACTATCAAAAAATAGCAATTATTGCAAACCATTATATGTTTTTTTCTTATCGTGACACGCTGAAATCTATGTCGCTGTGACGGAATGATAAATCGCATACCATGATATAAGCAATAATAATTAGCTGTGAAAATAATTGTATTTATTTTTGGGCATATATTCATTAACAGCTTCTGAATATTGAACAGGGCACACTGGAGAGCGTTATTATTATCCAGATAACGCATCTCTCATTATACCAATGCTTTTGCTATAAAAGATTATGTGCTGCATTTCACGATCTTTATAATTACCCACATTATGGCATTATTAATAATGAAAGCTAAGTATATATGGTTTCATATAAATATTTCCTTACTTGATCTGTAAAGAAAAATAGATTCAGAATTATGATGTCAGCAATCACAATGGAAGTTCTGTTCTATATTTCAAAAAAAAGTCCTAGTTAATCAGATGATTAATGCATCATTTTCCATAAATTAGTTTGTAAACTCCAACATAACACACAAAATAGAACAATAAAATGACATCAATTATTATTATCGATTCAAATTAAGTTATTAAATAGCTTTAATTACACACCAAAGTGCTGCTTATATTTATTCATAAAATAGGTGAACATGAAGGATTCCTGTCTGATATAAAGCCTGGGTAATAACTCAAATACTTCAGCATTCAAACTTCTAAACCCTACCAACATTCACATCATATGTAATTTAATTAAAACATGCTTCAAATATACCATCAATTAACTTATATTTTGAATATGCAGGGTTACCACAATTCATATGCAATTTTTTTATTTTGAGTAAAAGATTATGATCTTGGACCAGCAGTTAGTTGTTCCCCTGTAGGTGCAAACTCACTTTTACTTTTTAAAAATGATTAAATGAAACGTTTAGCTGCTATATCATTTATTATCCTTTTGAAACGACAGTACGATGTACAATTTTGTACATATTATACTGTGTTGGTCTCTATGGCATAGACTAGTTGTGTCAGTATGTAATGTACCAATCTCTCTTTCTATTTGTATTAGTTTATTACAATATAAAGCATACATACACTTGGGCACCCTTAAAAATTCTTCGATATTAGCATTACTAGCAAAACCAAAACTCGTCCCCGACCGTTCATTATCTCGTTCAGACGCCTCTAGCGTTCTCCCTCTTTTGGTCCCTACCCAACGGCATGTACTACCACACTGGACCACACAGTTAAGGTCACAATTACTGGTCACAGTCGTGACCTCTTGCGGCTAAGGGTATAATAATTAAAACCCATACATATCTACGAAGTCCTGTTAAATAAGAGTTAAGCGTACCTTCTTTGTGGCCTGCAAAGGGCCGGTACCATCTGTGCTGCCGGGACTACTTCACTGGACTGTTGACTCTATCTCTCTCCTTTTGAACCCAAGTCTCTACGTATACGAAACCCAATCCCGTCGAAAGTCCTCCTTATAGCATGTTTTGAAAAGATGTAACCAGTTGCTTGGTCTCTCTCCCATTCCTATTCTGTGTTTTCTGTCCGCCAAGAAGTCTTACTGATTAATCCAAGAAAAGTCCTCATGTTTTCAAGCAATGTTTCTCGTTTCCTGGTATTTTTGTCTGTTAATTCTCCCCGTGGGGATAACAGTTTGGCCGATCCTTGCTCTGAATAATTGGCTTCATAATATCAAACAGGCAACTTTGAATGACAGCATAATAGAGATTCTTCGACTTCGAAAATAATTTCTTTACATATAGTCAATTCCTTAAAATTGCATTTTATAACACAAATGAGTGAACTCAAAAAATCGTATATTTGAATCGAGAATCTTATTGTCATTAAAAACGATCAGATGAAACGTTTCACTATATTTAATTGACGCAGGAGCAGTTATTTAAAAGTTATCTTTTTATTTTCCCTCACAGCTTTTTTCAGCATCTCTTTGCCACTTATAGTAACATTCCTAGATGTATGGCGTAGCTGGTATGGTGGCAACCGGTGCGGAATTTAAAGTTGTCAACCAAAAATATATAATGAAATTAATGAGACCTGAAACAGGAAAGGCCAATCAGAGATGTCAAAAACAAAATACTATTAGTTTTTTCATCTACTCCTTTCTCTCTTTGTTTGATGAGTTATCTTTCTGATTTTATTTTTCTTTTTCATTATGATTATCTCTGAAATTGTCATTTTCTTTGAGCTCTTTTCACTTCTTTGTGAATGTCCACTCCCCCACTTTGGTCTTCACTTTAGTAACTTCTGTCAGGTTTTTTGTTAACTTAAACTGCACCTGGAATTAAGGTAATGCTGCAAGGTCCCCTTCCTACCACCTGATGGTGACGTCCAAGGTTTAACAATTTTTTTAGCATCAAGACGGCCAGCTACTGGACTTCCAAACTTTGGGCTTTGATTTATAACTTTGTTTTTGCTTCACTTGGAAGCTGTCTCTCTTCATAGTCTTTGAACTGAAATAGAAACTATGGGGCATCTAATATGTTTGTACCAATCTTAGCTAAGTTAAGAAAATTTCACTTTGATTATTTATACACTTAATTTCGTATATGAACTTCTACTTCATTATTGACATAAATTAACTTTCTGCAAACTCTTGTTGAGACAGCATATTCTAATTATTTTACATATTATATGGGATGTTATTTATTAATAGAATTTTTGTAGTTTGTTACCTTAATTAATATTTTTATGTAAGCCAATAAAAGTGGAAAAGTATATCTCCTTTTTAAATCTAGTGCGAAAGAGAGGAACAGTTGTTAAACGGTCTTTTTTTCACAAGCGTTAGATTGCAATAACCACAGCAACAAGATATTTATGCAAATTCCATAGCAACATTTGCTATATAAATGCATTTATCTATCTTGTATTACATCATTGATTTTCATATAATTGATTCAAATTTATGAAAATAACTTTATGAGAGAAATAAATCACAGTATATTTTAAAACTGATTTAACACAATTTCAAAATATTAATAAAACGTTTTAATTATTCAAAACCATAGTTTTTTTACCTTGAAAATTTAGATAAATAAATTTTCATAAGGATTCATAAAAAAAATGATTCTTTTGCTATTTACAGCTTGGGTATGACAGTTGAAAATGACTAAACTAGATCATAACCTATTTATAAATATTTTTTTAAAGTGATAAATATAAATTAATGACATTTAGTGCAAATAATATATCGCGTGTTCTTATCATTGGATTAGCCACCACGATTGGTACGCAAACACGTTATATTATAGCATCTAATATAATGATTTTATTTTTGGAAACTCTAATCACTAAAAATCAATATCATAGAAGGAAAAGAGAAGAATGATTCCATGAACGAAACAAAGTATCATATAATAGCAGAAAATGTCTTCATTGTCTCACAGATGAATATTATTCATAGAGTACATCTAATTAATTCTAAATATTAAATTGCATCATGACAAAATATTGCTCATAACGAGATATAGTCAGTCGCTGAAACGTTTTAGACAGCGTAGAGTTTTTATACATCCTGATGGCATGCATCTTAAAAAGTATAACAAAGAATTAGGTATGGGGTTTTTCCGCTGCCACCGATTATTGCGCCAAATGTAACACAACAGATGTTTCAACCCCAAATTAAAACCAGCATCCAAATTCATTATGTCGCCAAATAGGAACAAACCACCCAAAAACAATATCATTAGTGAAGCTTTATGAATGGCATATTTGGGAACATTGAAATTGGAGCAATAAATGATACACGCTTTTAAATTACCATAGATTTCCGACATGAATTTCAAGGAAAAGCCAAAGAGATGTCGAAAATTATCGTCTTGTAAAAAATGAAGGTAAATCGAGTGTAAAATGAAAATCGTGAGCCAAATCAAGAGAACGTCGATAATTCCTAATACTACCGGATATTGTCCATTCGCTCGTAGAATGATAAGTAAACTTGCTTACTTTATGGTCGGGTCTTTAGAGCGGAAAATACACCCACATCACTATCCAAAACGTTTTGCGCTGACTATATTATTATGATGTTCGAGTTAAAAATATCATCTTGTAGAATTCAGGCGATGATATCGACTGGCACGATGACTCAGAACGATGATATATTTGATGCAGGGATGATACAAGGAATCATAGGACCGATTGTTTGTTTACTTGAGTACCAACACAGTTCAAAAGAAACGAGACAGAACCCCTCCCTCCCCATTCACCACACAACGATACTAAATCATTACAGCATCACATCGTTCACCCAATTGGGTACAATTAGCTGATTGTTAAAGCTCATGTAAATATTTGAAATGCTATGCAGTTTTTTTGCCTCTGTCTGTTTCATTGACGATTTTTCTCCCACCTTCCCCCTTTCTGTAGTTTCTGAAGTTCTCTTCCCCCAACTTCGGAGGCTTTCTTTGCTTACCCCAGCGCTTTGTGTCTTAGAAATAAATTATAGTTTAAAAAACTAAAAACACGCTTTTAGAGTTAATCAAACTAAAAAGTAAAAAAATAATTGTTAACATAAGAATAAAATACTGACGAGAAAAATGAATGTCCCTGTTCTAAAAGCGTGGGTGTGCTCGATATCAATCGTTATAATTTTTCACTAGTTTCATTCCGAAATGCAGAGTTAGTTTAAAATGTCATACAAAAGCACCCCCCACGCTTTTAGAACAGGGACATTAATTTTTTCGTCAGTCATTTTATTCTTATGTTAACAATTATTTTTTACTTTTTAGTTTGATTAACTCTAAAAAGCGTGTTTTTTTAGTTTTTTTAAACTATTTAACTTTTTAGTGTGATTAACTCTAAAAGCCTGTTTTTAGTGTTTTTAAACTATAATATTTAAATGAGGTTCGGTAGGACTGGAACTATAGTTCTTACAAAATTGTGAATAAAAACAAAGGTTAAATGCGAATATGTCGAGCCAGCCAGGATTCGAACAGGGAATCTCCTGATCTGTAGTCAGGCGCGTTATCCGTTGTGCTACTGTCCCACGTAGGTTTGAATGTCTTAGGTACTTTCATTCTACATGGGTTAAATTGCTCTTTTATAAGTTAAATAAAATCACTAATCCTATCGATCCTAATCATGATGAGATAATAAACTTATCAAAAAATATTTTTTAGTGTCGTCGGTCCTTGATAAGTCTACAACGTTTAAATTAAATCTGATAGCTTAAAGTAGAGCAAAAATCGAGCCCAAAAAGAGTCAGTTACAAACAAACAAACATACAGGTGAAACTAATAAAGCGTATTAAAAAGATATTTAAGAATACAGTGAATCGCTAATTCTGGGTCTGCAACCTGAATGGTGACAATTTTGTTTATTTATAAATTCAAATATTACAAGCTTTAGGGGTGACCCCCCCTAAACTTCCTGGTTATTATCTTAAAATTATATAATTTAATTAAATTCAGAATACCACAATTATTAAAAATTAATTAAAAGCTACCCCCCGCCCCCTAACTGTGACAGAAATTACATACTTCATAAACAATTAAATGGAATTTCAACCATTGAGTTTCTAGTATCTTAAATCACGGTAGAACCTTGAAATGTATTAAGGGGTGCAGTATTAAAATTAAATACACAAATATCCAAATGTTATGCATTTGGCCAATTGAAATTAACACTTATTTAGGTTTAATCAGATTAAAATTCTTAACACTTAAATACACAACTAACAAATTAAATAAATATAAAATTAAATGTTAGTAATAAATATTAATAAATTAATTGCTACATGATGCTTTAAATACAGATGTTAAAAGATTATGGGAATTATTTAGGCTCATATTAACAATCTACCAGTAATTAAAAATTAAATAAACTTAACATTAAATTATGATAAACATAAACTTATTTGTATAAACTTGTTGCCCAAATACCAGATGAGTAAAAAGAAGAACACGAGAATACTGGTCAAGAACACCAACAAATATATCAATCACAAAAAAAAAGGACAAGTAAACAAGTAGTTATAAAAACAACTTACCGGAAATACAAGTAACGAGCCGAGTTAAAATGATTATCACTATTACGTGCGAAGACACTTGGCGAAATCAAAGCCAAAAAATTGCAGAATCCCCGTTTTATGTACCGAAAAGACATATATATCAATATAAAATCTGCAATTTTTATCAAACCCCTTAAAATTGTACACGGGGAACAGCACTCCCAAATTCGTACCCCAATTGCCGGAATATCAATTGTGAGGTTCATGACTGAAGAAAAAATTCAAGAAGAATGAGGTTCATGACTGAACTAATCTAGTAACTGGTTTTCCATAAATCTTGTCATATATTTCTAATTATTTTTAAAAAAAAAATTAATTAAAATTATTGAAAAAAAAAAAAAAGTTAAGAAAACGATCTTCATTTTGGTATGCAGTTCAAAATTGTTTACTGATGGTTCAGGTATTAAGTAGCCAGGAAAACAGGTTTTCAATATAATTAATAGCAATAGATGTTTCATTAGCGTTACTTCTTATTAAGTGTTAATGAGTTAATTTATAAATTAAAATAGATATGAAAGAAAACTTTCAAAAAAAAAAAAATTATGTAAAATGAGGAGCTAAAAAATTCTGGAAAAATAGACTAAAGAAAGTCACAAGCTCATAATGATCTTGGAGTTAACCTTAACACTTATTATTCATTAAACGTGCTTACAGGATATTATGTGTAAAACCGCTCCTTAAAATTTGTCACTCCTAACATTACTCAAAACATGAAGAAAAAAAAATAAATAGAGATAGTAGCATGCATACTTTTATTGAAGTATTAGGTACTCGCAAAAAAGAGAAACTCAACTGCAATATATATTACAAACAACATCATTAACATTGATTATAACTTTTGCCATTCTTTAATTCTAGAAGAATCCTTGAATAATTAAGAAGGCAGCATATCAAATTTTCCACCCAAAATCAAGTCCCACATTCATTCCCCATCAGCACCTTGAAAGTTAGAATAAAGGCATCACAATCCTATTTTGGTATAAAATTGCTACTTTGATGCAAAGGCATCTTATGTGGTCTCACATGGTAAAAAATAAACATTTGTCAAATTGTTTCATATTTTTCTTTTATAGTTTTCTGATAGGTGAAATAATTAATAAATGTAGATTAGGAATGCAATGCAAATGAAAATAGTAGTTTAAAGTCAATAAGGCACCAAATACAGAACAATCTTTGACAATCTAAACCATGAGAAAAATCTTATTTCAATAATTGAACATAACAAACTTTGAAATTTAAACAATAAGCTTAATAGACTTCAATAAAATGAAACTGATGTAATATGTAACTACTGAGAACAAATAAATGGCACTTTTAGTGAGAATTAGTCCAACAGATTGCCAGACAACAAGCTTTTTGGTTTTCAGCTCTATTTCTTGAAAATCAGCAATGCAACAATGAAAATATTTTTTAAAAGAAAAAAAATAACACAATATTTATTGGCATATTTTCAAAATATCTTGCATAAGAAAATTTTCAATTAAAATTGACCTAATTGTTTTTATTTATATAGTTCAAATGAATATAAATTTCTTACTGTACACTATAACTAAAAACATGAGATAAAAATAAAATGTTCAGAACTGTCCAAAAATTGATTCCGTTTTCTAATGAATTAGCAGTTTATACAGCAATGCATTTGTTGATAGATTAATAAGGTTTTATTTTTTATATAACATATAAATAATTAGTATAAGATTTTTTATTTTGACAATTACAAATCTATATAATTATGTTTTTAATTTTATAATTAAAAGCAAAATTATTGCCTAACAAATTTATTAAAGCTTAATAATATAAAAATTACATTATTATGTTTTTTAGTTTTAATAATTTTGTCAGCAACAGATAAAAATTTAGTTTTATGGAAATCATGTAACAGGGATCTCAAGGTTCAATAAAGCAAAGCATGAATACTATGAAAAATAATTTTTTTTAAGCATAGAACTGTAATAATAAATTGCATAATGTTTGGAGATTAAATAGGCTTATTTTATAATTATATATAAAAAAATAGCATAATATATTCATTGATATATTTATTTTATGCATCACATATAACATATTTACCTTAAAATTAAGTTTTCCTTAAACAATATAAATATATTTAAAAAGTGGATTTTTATAAATTGTAGAGTAAAAGATAAATCCCCATTTGCAGAGGAACAATATTAATCTGGCTATAAAAAATTTTTATTACTTATTTTTCATATTGGCAAACTATAACCACTTTAGTTGACTCATACTCAAGCCAAAGATGTAATTCTAGTGAATAAAATTTCATATTCTCTTTTAAAAAAAATTTTGCTATATATATATTTATTATATACTTTTACTATATAATTCATGTACTTATAAAGTACCAATATTAAGTAATTGAATATAAAGTTAGAGACAAATGTATTATATACAAAAACAAAAATTTCCAATAAGGCAGTTATATCCTGCAATTTTGCTCCACTAAAAGATATTATTAAATGAAAGAATGTAAATAAATACAAGTGTCAAAATGTAAAAATATAGTTTCAATAAAATAAACAGTGTCTTTACCTTGTTTAAAAAAAAAAAAAAAAGGAAGGAAAAAAAAAAAAAAAATTGTTTTTGAGAGAATGTACATGGTACATATTTATGTAATGCAATGCTTGTCTATGTTTAAATATTAATTAAACAATCAACATAATTTGTGCAAATTTTCTAAATTAACACGATATATAAAATGTTAATTTTTTTGTTTTACTAAATAAAAATTTATGTAATTGCAATATATAAAATAAAGAGAAGGGATTTGTAAAACCACATGTAACTTGTTTGTCAAAACTATTATCATTAGTAAATTTCTTCTATTAAAAGATTTAATTAGATAATATTTTATTATTAGGGCAAAATTAAAATAATATTTCCTCATCTTCCAAAGAGATCAAAAAACAATATTACCACAAATGCATCAAATAGAGAAAAAATAAATAAAAATAGTATAGCAAATAAGCATATGTATTTGTTAACAGATTATATAATTCATTATATATTTATAAATTTTGTCAAAAATAGCTCTGCAGGTTATATAAAGATAATCTTTTTAAATAAAAAAAACTATATTAAATTAAAAGATTTCAAAATATTCATTTTTATTACAAAAACAAAACATAAACAGTAAATAACAAACTTAACGAATATAAAAGAATTATTTTTTGTTCATCACTTCTAAAATTTTCAACATTACTAAGTGTTGTTTTTCAAAGTTTTGTCTCATCTCATCATCTCTTTCCTTATTTCTTTTAAGTTCTGCCTTTTTCTCCATTTCTTGCAAATTAAATTTTCTTTCTTCTAATTCTAATTTTTTTCTTTCTAGTTGCAGTCTCTTTTCTTCAAGTTGGATTCTCTGTTCTTCGAGCTGGAGTTTTCTTTCCTCTAAATCTAACCGCCTTTTTTTAAAATCCATTTCAAAAGTTTGTTTACTTTTTAAGTATTCGACAGTTGATGCACTTGAATTAAGTTTTTGTTTCTTTCTTGGTTCTAGTCCTACAAAATATTAAATATTAATAATAGTAAAATTTATAGTGACAGAGAAAAATTTAATTATGAAAAATAAATTTAATTACCGAGGAATGATTCAGAGGATGAATCATTAGCAGAATCATGTAGCAAAGATTGGCAATCCAAAATTAATTCAAGATTTTCTATAAATATAAAATTCAAATAAAAGTTTACTTCTATTACTATGCAATTAACTTCAATCATTATATAACTGCAATTTTTAAAAAGAATTATTCTTCATTCAAATGAGTTATTCTTCAATTATTACTTTTAATGCATTTATAGTGACAAAAATTTAGATACACATACAGTAATGTTAGTTATGCATTTAATCTGACTTGGAAGGGCATAAATAAACTTTCCATTAAGAGAAAAAGCTCTTCATGAAACAAGAGAACTCTTCAATTTCAGTTCTTCAAATTCTCCGTGGAAACAAGAGAAAATCAACATTATACATAAAATTTTCTACATTTTTCAACTTAGTGAAAGCCATTATATTCTTTGTGCACTTAATTGTATAATTTATATTATAATTTCTTTTATTTTTTTTTTTTGAGATCACATAAAATACTTGTGCATCACAAAATAATGACAAATACATTAAATAAATAATTCAGACAATTCTAACAAGAAAAGAAAGAATAATAAATTTAGAAATCTATTCTATAGTCATTGAATTTTTCTTTAAAGCTTTCCTTGAGTGTACCAGCACACAATATGAATTTTTTGTTTAAAATGCAAATTAAAGCTAATTGTTACGATATGTTCTTGTATACAAAATTAAATATCTTTATAAATAATCATACCTGTTATATTAGAATTAACATTCATCTCAGGTACTGCAGGATCATCATTAGAATATTCTTCTGGTTCACATTTAACTATAATAGCAAAAATTATCCATAAATTTAAAAAATAATAACAATTCAGTTCTTTTGTATTCAATAAAATAATGCCTTAATATATAATAACAAATTTTTGCGAGCAAAAAACCACTTTTACTTTTATATTAGGAATTGCTTTTATCGTAGGAGTTGCAGGTTCATCATTAGAAGATTCCTGTTTGTCATATTTAGCTGTAAATACAAAAATGTATATAAATGAATAAATCTCATTTTTCTAAAATGAATTAAATCATTTAATATAAGTAGTATCTAACAGAATAAATATTCACAAGCCTCATTTCTTTTTTTTAAATCCTTTCGCTTTGATGTTGGCTCATCGGAATTAATGCTGCGTACTTTGCACTTGCTGTGTTTCTCTACCAATTCCTTCATGCATTGCAATAAAAGTTTTTTTTCTGCATACTGCTCTTCACAGGTTGACCTCTTAAATTGAGACGAAACATATAAAGATAAAACTTGCATGACATTGATAGAAAATTATTTAAAATGAAGTATTAATATATTTATATTTTAATGTAATAAAAGAATTTCTTATAAACAGACAAACACAAAATATTTAAAAAAGATTTTGTACTATTTTAGCATGAATAAGTAAACAGAATTTTCAGTTATAAATTTTGATATTATAATTTATTAGAACATTTTATAATTAAAATATCATGGTTGATTTTCTACTAAATTTACACATAAAAAATTTTATATTTCTAAATAAATAAAATTTCTTCTATTCATAAATAAACACAGAAATTTAGAATTATATGATATTAAAAATAATTTGAACTGAAATACCAACTTCAACGAAAATGCTTCAGAAAACTATAATAATAACTAAAAAAACATTATAATAATAATATATACATCAATAATCAAAAAAATATTATAATTAACTATATTAAATCATATAAGTATTATATGATACTAAAACATATTTGAGTTTATACCGAAACTCCACTATAGGGAAAAGGGGAAAGAATGCCAATAATCCTCATAGAATTTTAGAACTATTTTAAATACAATTATGTTCAGTAATTAAGACGAAATGGATTATAGAAAATATTTTTTTTATTTAAAAATAATAACTTACTTTCGTAAACTACGGTGATCTCCTTTCTCATATAACTTAAGTAAATATAGGGCATGATCTTTAGCGGAACGAAGCGAAAATCTTTTATTAGTTGTTATCACCAAGTTCTCCTGAACATCATTCCATTTAAGAAAATTTTCAAAAGGATTTAAAGATACAGTTTCTCTTAGAAGGACCAAATCATCATATATGCTAAATCTCATTCGTTTTTCCCCCATTTTGGATTTTACAGTGACGGTATATGTTTACGCTAAACCAGCCAGTTTGACGTAATACGTTAAACTCCATTAAGTAAACGCATGCGCAATGAACAGAAAATCATGAAAAAGCAGGATTTTCTGATTATCGGATTGGTCTATTCAAAGACGCTAAAATCTTGTGAATCGATAAAAAAGTGAACGACTGAAATGATTCACTGAACGAATAAATTGATTATTATGCAATTGGTTGATTATGCAATGTATTCGAATTTGTTTTTGCTTCACGCCGTTCAAAGTTAGAATAAAATTTACCTGTTTTTTTTTTTAAGCATATTTACATAAAATGTTATTAAGTATTTTGTATAATGCGGCGTATCATACGTAATAATACGCTAAATACAACTTTGAAAAAAAAAAAAAAATATGGAACAAAATATTTCATTATTTATTAAAAATATTTTTCTCCAAAGATTTTTAAATCGAAAAAATACTAATAGGAAAAAAAAAAAAAAATCCAAAAGTAATGAAATTTAGTAATTAAAAAAAAAATTAATAGCTTTATTATTAAACTATGCATTTTAATGTTACTTTCGATTCAAATTTTTACACTTTAGGTAGATTATTAGTTTCAGATACTTGTCAAGATATCTGGCACAGTTGAATATATCGTTATGGCACATGATGATTGTTATGTTCCAAACCATGAATTAAAAGAAAATTTATTTGTATAAATATAGTTTATTTATTATGATATACTTTGGATAGTTTTATTGCAGCAGCAAAAATTAAAACAATTGATTAAACTTTTATGTTGTAGAACACAGAAGTAATTATATAGAATAAGAACTGAATAATTTCGACGATTTATCAAGAATTTTTATTTGCATACAAAATTTCTTTAAAATCAGATAACTACATCGTGATGAGTTGTTTTCTCTCTTTATTTTCTTAGAATGTATAATAATATGATGTACAGCAAAGAGTCCTTTTTTTCATTTAAAATAACAATAAAATAAAAGAACATTTAAATATATACTATATTGTTCAATAAATTATTCTGAATGTACACGAATGTAAGCTAAATACATTGGTATGTCAGATCCTTGAGCATTATTGGTCATTATTCGTATTTCAGCTCCTTGGCCATATACATGACATATATGAAACGAATTTCTCCCATAAACAAGTAATATAAGAAAAATTGTTTTAAAGTCAATTCTACTTTTTTTCACTATATTGCAGAAAGTCCTTTTTAAATAATTTTCATTTATTTTTTTAAGTTTATCAGGGGCCATCTATTGGTAGATATATGCAACTGAAATCTAAAAAAAAATACTAAAATTAATTAATTAAATTTAATTACTGAATTAATATTTGAAAAAACTGTATTAACATCAAGTGTCATCCACTACAAGTTCAAAAAAAAATGTATTTGAACTTGATGAATAAAAAGCATTTTATTAACGATTGAAAATTTGAACAAGATATATAGGGAGAGTGTGAGCTAATAGGAGGAATTGAAAAAATTAAGTAAAAATAATTAATACTTTCTTATGAAGAAAATACTATAGTTATTGGTGGGGCCTGATGGCCAAGTAGCTAACGCTCTGGCACTCAGTACCACAGGGTTTCAGGTTCGAATCTCGGCAGTGCCATGGATGTTTATGATTTGGAATTCACTTTATACCGTATGTCTCGGTCTCCATATGACCGTAGAGCGTCACAGAGCCCAATCAGACTTCTCTCATCTATATCATTTCAAACCGTAAAGGGGCAGCTCAGCTCTAGGCACAGTGATGTGGTGTAGTAGTAATAGTATAGTTATTGGTTAATATGTATTAAAGGAATTGTAAAATAAAGAAATAATTTAAACATTGTAAAATAATTTAAACACTACATGATATTAAAATAAATTCAAAAGTTAATTGATGAAATACATTCATTACGGTGTACTTTAGAGATATTTATGTGACATGGAGGAAAATGACCAGCTGGGACATTGATCTTGAAAAGAGACTGTTTTCGACCCTCATTTTGGGACCTTATCCAGGGTGAGGGGTATGAAAAAAAAAATTAATAAACTACGTGAGGTCGGGGGTCAGCCCTTTGTACGGGACAAGTTATCTTTCAGCCAAAATCAAAGAGGAAAAGAGGCAATCTATGGATAAAAGTGCTGACAAATCATTTCATAGACAATGTTGATTTAAAAAAGGGATGAACAAAAGGATCCTCTGAAATCGAAAAAGATAATGCTTAAAGGAAAATGATGCAGAAAATGAAAATAATATGTAATGTCACTCTGGGAGAAGATGTGTTGACTGAAAGAGTAAAAAATCCCTGAATTAACTCCATATGCTCAAGAACCAATGATTGCTAGGTTTGGTTTGGGAACGATTTTTCATATGAAGAAATCGTTTTAATTCAATGCATTCAAACAGATGAGGTTGGTTTGGTTGGTCGCTCTACTGTCACCTTGTGCGCACTTTAGGCTAAACAGACCGAGACCTAAATTTTAAAGTGGATTCATAACCACTCACGAACATCCATGCCATCACAGGGTTCGAACCTAAGTCCGGGATACCAAGGCCCAGAGAGCTAGCCACTTGGCCATCTGACCGCCAAAGAACCAGGGAATTCGGGTTCCAAAATCCCAAAGATGAAAGGGCAAAGAGTATGCATGTTTACCAAAGACTCTTTCCGACGTGATTGATTACTTCCCTACCTTCAAGATGCTTCATAATGGAAGATCAATTTAAAAGCCATATTGCGTTCTTTTTGGTGGCGGAATAGACCTCGAGATCAACATAACTGATGGGGCTTCACCAAGAGTTTTTCTAACCAATGAGGTTGTTAAACAGTTTGATTTGTGAGTAATTTCCAATATTTTATTTAGCGGATTTTCGATTCTTTGACCGTGAATTCTGAACTTACTGCATTAAAATGCTTCGTCTAGGTGGGGAAGGTTTTATAACTAAAAATAAAACAAATACATTTCGACGTAATTAGTTTATTTTATGATTTTATCATCTAATAATAGGGCAATTGTTTACTATATTATATTGTTTGTTTTATAAGTATATAATGTTGGTTGGTCTGAATAGATTATCTCCTCTATGCTATTTGTGTACAATTTTAATGTTAAAGTGTATATATTTGTAATTGGATTGATGGCAAGTATAATAAATGTATATATTGTAATTAATTCAGATTAAAAAGCTAATTGCCTTAAATATAAATAAATAAATGTGTTCCTTCTCCATTTTATCAAGCCTCTGAGGGTTTTCGAACTAATTAAGATATCTTGTGGTAATGATGATCTGAGAAAGTTATGGCGGTTCGTAAAGTAGTGAATTTCTTTTAATGGGTTATTGCGAAATTTTAGTACTTTTGATTGATTGAGAATTTGGGGAAGTACATATATAAATTTCAATCAAAAATACACATACCGCGGACCATTGATGTTTTTCTAGTGGACAGTTTTTAAGTTGATAATTTGTTATTTTTATTTTATTTTTTTTTTTAGAGATTTTCAAATTTTTTGATAAAATATTAAAGTAAAAAGCATAATATAGCTTTTTAGCTTGATGAAAAAAAATAATCTTTTAAATATAAAAAAAATATTTTATTCAGATATTTTATAGACAATGTAACATCCTACCTGATTCATGGCCCAGTGCCAGCGTTGGCGCCATTGCTGTAGTCACTGCCTTCAGATACGAAGATTCCACTGTGATTGTGATAATGTGTGTAAAAACGTCTCTCAGCGATAATCAGGCTACATAGTGGACAAATGTTGCGCCCAAGTGCGATGCACATATGCGGAATAGAATTGTTTTCCACGATGAATCTAACATCGAATCGATCATTGATAACCAGCGAAGACTTGTTTGGAGATATGTCCAGTACATCGTTAAATACTAACTTGACTGTTGTACGACACAACGGATCATAATTTGTAGTATATAGGAAGTATCATCTCATTTGACAACCGGACTTTTTGGCTGTCATCTATTACACGTTACTGCAGTACATCGATGACGCCAATGTGCTTCACTTCTTTTCACAGAATCCTGTGCTTACATTTCTGCAAGACATTGCCCAATTGCACACTTAATTATTTCCTCCGCGTTTGTTTGTAAGAAGAATCTCTTCCTAACTCGATCTTTACATCTATTCCCATTAAATCGCATTTGGGATCTAAACAGATGTCTTCGGGGACCTCGTCGATCTAACTTATATGCGGGATATCTAATTTATATACAGGATATCTGACTTATATGCGGAATATTCCCCATGCCTATAATACTACTATGACTAAAAAGTAAGACCAATTATTTTTTTTCAAACACTCTTTATTTATTCTTTCAAATTTATTTCATCACCTTCAAAGTAATCCCCTCCGGACACAATGCACTTATGCCAACTTTTTCCCAATCCTCAATGCGTGCATAAAAGTCATCGGCAGGGATGGCCTTCAAAGCATTCGGCGATTCCGTTGAATCTCTTCAATCGACTCAAAACGCTGTGCCCGGAGTGGTTTTTCAGTTTTAAGGAATAGCCAGAAGTCGCACAGTGTGAATAAGGGGGTTGGGGAACGATATGGGCTTCATTTTTGGCGAAAAAGTCACGAAGAATCAATGCAGTGTGAGCTGGCGCATTCAGAGTTTTTCGGTACCAATCGAGATTTGACGCGTTTGAGGCCCAAAAGAGAATTGACCTATCCTTTTGAAATTCCAACATCATCAACAAGGTCTCTAATTGTAAATCGACGGTTTGAAAGCACCAAATCGTTAATTTTTGGATATGAGCTCGTCGGTTGAGGTTGAATGTCGATCAGAGGGCTCTTCGTCTTCAAGATTTTCTCTGCCTTCTTTGAACTGTTTATACCACTTCCAAAGTTTTCTTTCTGAATGCCTTCTGCAACTTTCTATACGTTTTCGCAAACAAAATTTAATGCAAATTCTTTGCTCATTTAATTCAGACATTTCAAAAATCGCCGGAATCAGTTTTAACATCTCACAAAACCGAGCGTTACTCAAACACTAATGAATATTTTGACGTCAAATTTTCCACAGATGACAAGGACAGTGCCAGCAACCTAAAAAAGAAAAAAAATTGAAATTCCATAAGCCCCGGGTATTTTAAATTGAAAATTGATCTTACTTTTTGGACACAGTAGTATACCTTTAATGCCTGTGCCGAAGATGGATTCATTAAATCCTTTAGCCGGAAAATCCTTCCATTTGACTTCAAGAGATGAAAAGAGGGTGCAGACACCTTAAATGCCACCTTAAGAGGTCATTAACTGTGGCAAATGACCATTTGAAACAACAACATTGCCAACAAATTCTAAATGGGTGATTATGCTTAAGAATATATTAAAGTTTTCCTAACTTCAAGTAACTATTTTTCTTCAATGCTCAAAAGATTTCTTTGTTCTATTTTTTTATCTTCAAGTGCTGTCTCCCAAACGCCTTCTAAAGGTTCGCGTTTTCATGTTATCGTGATAATTCACTCACAAGAAAAGAAACCATCAATATGCATCATTATCAGTAATATTTAATGACAGTCTATTTATACAATGCAACACAAAAACAATTGAGATGTCATTCATCGAAAACTATTACATTTCTTGCACGTATTTATCGCTTTAACCTTCAGAGCACCATCCAGAAGAAGCCAATACACTGGGACTGAATGCCGTGACAAAAGAGGTGTGCTTTTTCACACATATTTCCCACCTACCTCTCTCGTGCCATTGTTTGCATCGTGGAAAAGCGAAAGCGGCGCCCTAAATAGTGTGGTTAAGGTCCTGATTTCCATGTAGGGCCATCCGTGAGATGCTTCTTTACTATACAGTGACAGCATAAATAAACTGATGGTCAGATGGTTAATAACGATGTCAAATGTCACTATCTGGATATTTTGGTGTGGGATTTTAAGTTAATGTCTTTAGAGAAGAATATTTTTAAAGTGAAGGAAAATATATTTATTTTTGTCTGCTTATGTTTTATTCATTTTGCATGGACAGTAATTTAACGAATCCAAAAATATCGGAAAAAAACATAAATATTGAAAAAGCATTTAATGTGATTGATGATCATTAATATATATTACAAGAAAATTCATGTATCAAAGGGGGGTACATCAACATTTTTTATAATTTTTGTAAATTTGGCAAGTTGTGTTTTACATAATTAACATATCATTATATATTTTAAGATACTATCTTGTAGAGTCTAATGGTGTGGTACTTAAAATACAATTCAATTACGTACAGTAAAATATTATTATGTGGACGAGTACTTTTGTTTTCATTAGTGAGAGATTTTGTTGTAGTAATTAAATCTTTTTTTCATTAAAATAAATTTAACTAAGAAAACTATTATAATTTCAGTCTAAATGAAAAGGCTAAGTCTAAAATAAAATTCAGTCTAAGGAAAAAAAATTAGAAGAACTGCTTTTAAAAGTGTTATATATTTAAGTGTAAGAAGAAATTGTTTTCTTCCATTTTGATAAACAAATGTGGGGTAGTTCTTCCTAAAAGTCCTCCTGGAAGGCACTATCCTCCTTCTTCAGAGTCAAGTGACTTCTACCTACGGGTGCTCCATCAGAACAGAAACTTCCTTCACCCCCTTTCCTTCCTTCCATGAGACTTATTGGTCTAGATGTTGCTGTCTACCAAGTGGAATAAGGGGAAAAAAAACCCATCTAATTACTCTTAAATAATGCAAAAATAATGTTGAAAAACATATCTTAATACTAAACATATTCAGAATAATAGAATTTTATAAATTTAAATGAATTAATTGGCCCAGAAAGGACAGGAAGGATCATTACAGGAATTCATACAAAGAAGTTTATAGAAATTCAAATTTTTAAATTACACTTTTCCAATATTAAACTATAAATATGGACCTGAATATCGGTGGCTAGCGCTCTGAATGTGATTTCGGGTTGCACCACAGGTTTCGGGTTGGACTCCCGGTGGTGCCATGGATATTTGTAGTGGTTCGGAATCCACTTTAAACCGTATATCCCGATCTAACATGAGCGTTGCAGGGGGTATTGTTACTCCGCGTCCATAGCGTACCTTCAAGCTACATGCTCCTCCTGGGTAGTGCTGAGTGAATAACGTCGGTGCAGCGCTTGCCTTAAGACATCAAAGACAACTGTCTAAGTGTTTGCCAGCTGCATTAGAACAAAAAAATATTATAAATATATTTTGATATTCAATCATCGAATTACAATAATTGTAACAATATTAAACAATACTATAAATATTTATTAAAACTTATATTTAATTAAATCATTTAAATTTTTTTAACTTACTTAAAACTATTAAAGTATTATTCATTTATAGATATTTATTTTATTTTATTGAAATTATATTTTTATTCAATCAAAAATGGATAAGAAAGAAACAGATTTTTAAGCAGAAAATTTGTTAGATGTTCCTTTAATTAAATTCATTGACTAAAGCGGGAGAAGAAGAAGAAAAAAAAAAAAAAACTCACGTGAAAAGAAAAAAAAGATTGAAATGAAAACTAATTCAACTAAAAATGTTTCTGTTAAAGTTGCATGGCAATGACATAAGTTGAACGACTTTCCGCTTGGGTTTGGGTGTATTCAATTAAAGTTAATCAATCAAGGATGAATTTCCTGTTTCTGCATTAGTAGGTTAAAATTGAAGTGTTTTCAATAACTTAAAATTCACCGTGTTGATTTGGATTAATGGATGAGTATTTCCTTCCAGATATAAAATCTTAATTCTTTTTTAACCTAAATTGATGTTTGGCAGCTTTCTGAAGGTTATACATTAATTCAGGTTAGGAAAAAAAAAAATCTGTTATTTTTTAGAGTTTCTATAGTAATAAATTAAATTCACGTATAAATTAATTGAATTTAAAAAAATACACCTTCCGATAAAAATTAAAAATTAATCTTTTATTTATATTAAATATGTAGTTTAAATTTAATTTTTACAGATAAAATAAAAGAAATTAACTGATTTATTAATCAAGAAATTAAATCTCATCATGATCATCGGCGCAACAGATACATGGTGGGCTTAGGCCGTCTGCCCACTGGCAGATTTCTAGACAGGATTTTTAAAAGGGGTAGAGTTGTCAGTCTTACGCCCAATGATCTACAGTTATATTAAACAGGAAGACGGCCAGAATTTGAATGTATGGCAGCTTTCTGAAGGTTGTACAATAATTCAGGTTAGAAAAGAAATTTATTATTTTTAGAGCTCCTGTAATAATGAATTAAATTCATGTATTATTAAATTTGAAAAAAAAAAAAAAAACATTTTTCGTTAAAAATTAAAAATTTTTAAATTTATATTTTTGTTTATATTAAATATGTAGCTTACATTTAATTTTTACAGATAAAATCAAAGAAATTAAGTGATTTATAATCAAATTAAATCTCATTATCATCATCGGCTCAACAGCCATTTGGTGGGTCAAGGTCGTTTGCCCACTGGCAGAATTCTAGGTAGGAGATGTTTTTCTTTTTACGGGGTAGGGTTGTCAGTTTTACGCCCAATGCTCTACAGTTATATTAAACCGGGATCTACGGATTAAAGTGGATTCCGAACCATTACAAACACCCATGGCAAAGCCGGGATTCGGACCTGAAACTTGTGGCACCGACCGCCAGAGAGCAAATCACTCGGCCATAAGGCCCCAAAATTAAATCTCATCGTCACCATCATCATTATCAGTGGCGCAACAGCTCCATGGTGGGCCAAGGCCGTCTGCATACTGGAGGATTTCTAGACAGGAGATGCTTTCCTTTCTCAGGGGTGGGGTTGTCAGCCCGACGCCCAACTCTATGCAGTCATATTAGACCCAAAGTTACGATTTAAAGTGGATTCCGAACCACTACTATCATCCATGACACCAGCCGGAACTCGAACCCGAAACTTGTGGCATCGACAGCCAGAGAACAAGTCATTCGATCGTCTGGCCCCCAAATTAAATCTACTAAAATTAGATTATTAAAATTATTTCGCCATTGAGTTAGTTCTGATTAATTTATTAAGATTAATTTATTACTTAATTGCAATGCTCACAATTTTTAGTAATTATAGTGGTCGTTAATCGACAACAGGAAAAAAATTATTAATTTTGATTTATTAATCGAAAAATATTTGATCGCTCACAACAAACTTTAATTGCGAGTAATTTTTAAAATTGAATAATTAACTCTAATATTTATCTCGTTCAGAGATAATTTATTTGTTCCGAGTTTTTCTTCCAGATGAAAATTTATTTCTATTCTTTATTGGTTCTTTTAATTATTTTTCTAAATAAATAAGCTATTATCTCTTTTATTTAATGAACCAAATAAACTCTCACTTAATTGCATTGGGAAAGCTCACAACCTTAGCAAAATCAAAATCATAATCGCTGAAACGTGAATTACATCAATAACTAAATAATTAAACACAATTATCTTTTTTTAACCGCAATCGCTTTAAATTAAGTCTTTCACTTAACATGGTTTGTGCTTCAATCCTAATTTCACGTCGGTTACATAGAAGCCATTGTTTTGTCAAGGGCATGTCAGTGTAAGCAAACCTAATAAAACGATAGTTAAAAAAAATAATACTTGGAAAAATGGCGGACATGGCTTCAAAACAATGGACTATTTTCACTTCAAGCACTGCTTAATCGACAGTTCATGTTCCATTTTGTTTTCAGCTTCGCACAAATTGGAAAGACTGAATGTCGAGACACGACTAGTAAAGCATTCCATCAGCTTCCTGTCTAGGTTATTCATTACAAACTGAAAACACAGAAATAAAAATTGGTCGTGGACTTCGAATTGTTATTGTTTTCAGGGTTAGTGGAACGGAACGGGTTGGAAAATTTGATATTTTTTTCTTTTAACCATGAAGTTACAAAAAGATAGGGATGCACAGACAGTGGCCCACCTTACCATATGTCTATTTTTTTTTTAAAAACATAATACGTAAATTTTGGGGGAAATTTTCGGATTTTCATATAAAGTTAAAATATAAAACATAAAACATGAAGCAACTTTAGTTTTATAAAACGTGTAAGCAGTTAAATATTAAAAAAAAATATTTTATTCAATGTTTCTACTTCAGACCAGATGATCAGATCCTAAAATTGGATGTAGGAGGTGTGTTACAGTAATTTCCTTTATATCTACTGCCAATAGCTAAGTACCATTTTAAAATTGGATTTACAAAACAGACGTAATTGATGCTAAATAATACATTAATAATGCAGAGTGATTATAAATAATCTCAATGTATGAGACCCTAGCTATCATACCTTTCACAATGAACAAAATTTTGGTTTAAGGTATTTTGAGGTATGAGCTCAAGAATCTTATGAAAAACAACTGGTGAAATCTATCAATTGCGGTTAGAGTAATAAAAGTTTTGAAAATTTCTAATGGCAATATCTACTTTTAATTATTGGACTGGGATCACCGTAGTGAAAAATCTTAAATAGCGTTGGAACGATACTTGTGCCATGAAAATCGTTGGTGCTAGAGATTAAGAAGAAAAATGAAATGACCAATATGAATAGAAAAACAACAAAAAGCAAAACATTTTACTGTGTATAATAAATTTTCCACGTGACCTCCTTCGAATACGATGGCATTTTGGATGCTGCTTATGGTGGACAGCACTGAAGCATGTACCATGGCAAGAGGAATCTGTAGAACTTGACATTTGATGTCATCTTTCAAATCAGATGCAGTTTGCCGATTAAATGTATATACTTTAGTTTTCAGGTAATCCTACAGTGAAATGTTCTATCTGATGTTGCTTGGATACAAGATGGCCCTATTCCATATGTGAGGTCTTCTGTCAAACGTTTCTTGACATAATAGTTTGGTGACAGCCTTATCATTTCAAGTTTCCGTGACAGCCTTATCATTTCAAGTTTCCGTGACAGCCAAGATCCGCCCGATCTCACTCCAATGCTGTGGATATATTTGAAATCCAAAGTGTATGCATCTAATTAGCAAACTGTATCTGATTTGAAAGATGTCATCAGACGTCAGGTTCAACAGATTCCACTTGCCATGGTACATGCTTCAGTGCTGTCCACCAACTAACGCATGCAGAGTGTCATCGTGTGTGAAGGAGGAGTGTAAATCGTCACGTGGAAAATTTGTGAAACACATTAAAATGTTTTGTTTTCTGTTGCTTCTCTGTAATTATTGGATATTTTCACTTTTTCTTTCTTAATCTGTCTAGTCCCGACGATTTTCGTGCTACAAATACAGTTCCAGCATTATTCATGGTTTTTCACTATAGAGATCATATTCCAATGAAAAAAAAAAAGTAGGTGTTGACATTGGAAATTTTCGAAAATTTTTCACTGTAACCGTAACTATTAGAGATGTTTTCCATTTGTTGTTTTTCTTTTACAAAAGTAAAATTTGATTCTTTAAAAATACAAAACAACAAAAAATTAAATTCAGATATATATTATTTAGATCTTTTCCAGTAAACGTAATAAAGGTAAGTTCATAATATTAAAAGCACCAAGGATATAGAGTAACTGGAAAATATCTGGTCAAATTTTAAAAATTTCAGCAGAACATTAAAAATAATTTTTTTTTTTGTCATGAAACATGAAACTGAAAATGACACGTTGAAATAATAGAGGCCGCTTTTCACGTCTGTCAATATCTTCCAAAGGAACAATACGTCATATCTCGTTGGAAATTTTAACAGTATGAATAGCTACACGAATTCGGAACTTGCTGATTTGCAGTACATCCCATGAATATGACAGGTAATACAAATGGACAAGCTGCGCAAAAGTTACAAGGTGAATGATTTCCGATGAAACAACAACTTTGAATTTTTGAAAATTCAGAACAGAGGTTGTTTAAATGTTGGTGGTCACTTTTATAAGCATTTAGTTTAAAAACAGCATTCATTAAGATGTTGTTAAATTTTTATTTTGTGTCGTTAATTTCATCTTTATTAGCCACTAGCACTACTTATTAGCACCAGCACTTTATTAGCCCTTTAAAATTGGCATTTTGGGACATATATTCTATGGCACAAAAATTTAATTATTTCCCTCTAACAAACAAGTGAAGAAATAAATTTTACTCTGGAATGCAAACTTGTTTAAACAAGCAAAAAATTGTAAATTAATTAACAAGAACAAACTAAATTGGGTGTGAACTTGATCGCAATCTACCGTAAACAATAGTAGCAAATAAATAAACGCCAGTCATTAAAACAAACAATATTTAATTAACAAACCTATTGTTTGTAAAACAATCGTACTCGCAACTAAATGGCCATAATTCATTGGTTCATAATAAAAATTATTTAAGCACAAGTAATTGTCAAATCAACTGTTGAGTTAAAAGTTCATCTCTTCAGGGACACTGACACATAAGTGTAATTATGTTTTAAATTAAAAATTACTTTAATCTCAGGAATATACAGAATTGTAAAGTCTGAAGTACTTACTCTTAAGTTTCCTTACTATAACTAGGTGTAATTTACACACTCACCATATGTATAATTAAATCGTTTTTCACTTATCGCTTTAGTGCTTAATAACTACAAAAAAGTATATTTATTAAATTTAGAGAATATTAAGCATAAATTTGTATTGATTTTTATTATTGCATTTTATATATATATATAAGATATATATATATATCTTATATATATATATATATATATATATATATATATATATATATATATATATATATATATATATATATATATATATATATATATATATATATTTCTTATATATATATATATATATATATTTTCTTATATATATATATATATATATATATATAAGAAATGCAATAATAAAAATCAATACAAATATGCTTAATATTCTCTAAATTTAATAAATATACTTTTTGATTATTAAGCACTAAAGATAAGTGAAAACGATTTATTAGAGAATATATATATATATATATATATATATATATAATATATATATATATATAATGTTTCTATAAATAAATGTGAAAAGATTTAATTATATATATATATAGTATGTGGGAATATATATACATATATATAAATGATTTATTATGTAAATCATTTATTTATGTATAAAAACGTAGAAAATGTAATAATAAAAAACAATACAAATCTATACACTTAATATTCCATAAATTTAATAAATATACTTTTGTAGATATCAAACGCATCTGCTAGTAGTAAATGGCCTTGGCCCGTTATGGGGCTGTTGCGCCAATGAAGAAGAAGAAGATATCCAGCGCAAAAGTTATTAGTGAGAAGGATTTAATTCATTGATATTTTTCTTTATTTTTATTTTATATTTATTATTTTATTTATTTTTTTTAATTTACATTTTTTATGTTTGTGCCTGAAATGCTTATTTACAAATATGTATTCTCTAAAAAAAAATAAATATATAAATCTGCATCTTTTAATACATTATTTAGCAACAACCGCATATAATTTGTTTATTGTAATTTTAATACCGAACATGTTTTTTGATAAAAAAATATAATAACTATAAAAAAAAAAAGTAACAAGGATAGAGCATCCAAGCTATTAACAAAGGATCAGACCTTCCAGTAAGTAATGAAATAGTAAAAAGGAATTAAAAAAATCTGATATTTTAAATGTTACTTTTTTATTAATGTAAATCTGGATCGTGTTCCTTATTTTAATCGTTTATCAAAATCAAAAAAAAAAAAAAATCTTTTAAAGAAATTGTAATTTATAATGGTCTTAGTAAAAATTATTAATCGTCTTTTATTTCATGCTGACTATTTCTATTTTGGTATTATTTGAATTTTTGTAAGTATCACACATCTGGCAGAAAATGACGACTCATTTTTTCATGCAATGCGTCAATTTTCATGTAGAAAGTCAATCTTAGACAGACAAATTACCCACCCTAGAATAGAATATCATCATCCACGAAAACTTCAAACAGATTTTTCATTGTTAGAGGATTGTTACCAGGAAAGCCGGCCATCTAATTAAACACATTGTAATCCCTTTGAATAACAAGGTCACCGATTCAAGCTGTTTTGTTCCTGAGCTTTCACCGAACATTCCATTTTCCCAAAAATATCCCATTGTGTGTAAAAAAACTGGGAGTGAAATAAATATAATGTACATAACAACAGAGAGAGAGAGAGAGAGCCGAAATTAGAAGAAAAGAACTGGCCACTTTCAGGGGCGGTTTCACCTTTTCCATTCTGTTCTTCTTTTCATTATCTCACATGTGTAATTACATCTGTTTCGATCATCATGTCGGGGATAAAAGCGTGCTTTTTCGGTCAGCAACCCTTCCAGGCTTTGTTGACGCTCCAGGCGGATGTTAATCGGGAAAAAAGAAAATAAATGCCAAGATTCTGACACGCGCTTCATGATTGCCACTTCTAGAATCTCAATTTGTCTCTTGTGTTCTGAATCAGGACTGATTTTTTGGCATATTTTTAAATTCAGATAAAGTGACAAGTTAAATTTTACACATGCAAAGAGAGGAAAATGCGATAAAGTCTTCTGTTGATATATAATATGAGGTCCTCAATATATCTAATGAAACAATAATCAAAAGTCAAATAAAGTTTTTGTTAATAAATAAGCTGCGATTTGATTACTATTTCATTTGATACATTGAGGACTAATTTTCAAGAAGGAAAATAATTTCATAAATAAGATTCTTGTGGCATTCAATTGCAAAAATGTTTATACATTTTTTTATAAGTGTAAATATTCTAAAAGAACATTTTAATAGGAAAATTTCTCATCTCATCGGGCTTTTTGGCGGCCTGATGGCCAATTGGTTAGCGCTCTGGCCTTTGGTACCACAGGCTTCAGGTTCCAATCCTGGCGGTTGCATGAATATTTGTTAGTGGTTTGGAATCCAACTGTAGGTCCCTGTCTGAATAGCCAAATGACCAAAGAACGACAAACCAAACAAAAAGTCATCGTGCCTTTTCAGTGAGAAACCCTTTCAGGCTTTGTTGGCGCTCCGGGCGGATGTCATTTTTAATCAATTAAATTAGATTAAAAATGACAAAAAAATTCTGACAGACCCTTTATGATTGCCAATTCTACAATCTAAATTCATTTCTTCTGACGAATTAGTGTTTGGAAGCAGAACTGCTTTTGACATATTTTTAAATTCAGATGAAGTAACAAGTTAAAATTTACCCATGCAAAGAGAGATAACTAAGAGGGAGGAGGGAGAAAAACCTTAACCATATTCTGTTGATTATAGAATATGAGGTCCTCAATATATCTAATGAAATAATCAAATTGCAGCTTTTTTTAATAAATAAGCTGCGATTTGATTATTATTACATTAGGTAATTTCAAGAAGGAAAAAAACTCAAGACTAATTTTCAAAGGTTCATTTTTACGATCTTGTTTATGAATTTGCCACAGATTTCGTAAATAAGAATCTTGTGGCCTTAAATTCCAAAAATGGTTACACATTTTTATAAATGTACAGTGAGCCACAAAATCATTGAGTATACACCTCTAAAACTTTTAGACTTCTTCCAATTACAAATTAAATATTGATTTAAATAGATAGATTGTAAATTATGCCACCACTTTTTTTTTTTTTAGTTTCAAAATTTTCTTTAAAAGAGTTTCAGGAGTAGCTGCTGCTTATAACACGTGCTGTTGCACTTCAACGTTTTTAAATAGTATTTTCTCATTAAAAATCGTAAAATGAGCTCTCGTAGAGAGACTATTGAATCTGAGCGTTTATTGGTTGTAAAATGGTCGAAAGAGAGCAAATCTCTTCGAGAAATCGCTTCGTTGATTGGTGTAACTCATGGTTGTGTTCAAAAATACTACAGAAGTATAAAAAAACTGGATCTGTGGCCAATATTCCTGGAAGAGGACCTAAAGAAATATTGAGTACTACAGCTAAGAGGAAGATCATTCACTCAGTAAAGAAAGGGATCCGAGGGTGAGTGCCTCTAAACTAGCTTTTATCGATGTCCTCTACAATCGAGAAAAAGATCTCAGTTGAAACAATTTCGACGTACCCTTCACCAATATGGGTTTCATGGCCGTACAATACGAAAACCACTCATCAAATATGTGAATAGACAAAAGTGATTTTTTCGCCAAAGAACATCGTTTAAAAGCCTATTTTTCTTTCTGGAACACTGTAATATTTTCTGATGAAAGTAAGTTTATCTTTACGGAAGCGATGGACGATTTAAAATATGGAGAGAAGCTGGGAAAGCACTGGCACCTAAAAATACCATTAAGACAGTCAAGTTCGGAGGTGGATTCTGTCCTCGTTTAGGGTTGTATGTCGTCTGGAGGAGTTAGAGAGCTTGCTTTTATTGATGGTATTATGGACAAAACATGTATATTTGGGGATTTTAAATGATAACTTGAAAAAAAGTGCCAGTAAATTGGGGCTTGGGTCAAGTCATATTCCAGCAGGGGACAACGACCCCAAGCATACAGCGAAGATTGTGCAGTTACTTGCTGTACCATTGCAAGAAGCAATTACACACTCCAGCCCAGTCTCCTGACCTAAACGTCATCGAAAATTTGAGGTCGAAATTAGAGAAAGCTGCGCATGAGCACGAAATCACAAGCAAGGAGAGTTCTCAAGAAGGTTCTGAGAGAAGAATGGGCTAAAATTTCTGTTGAAACCACTAAAACACTAGTAGAATCTATGTCCAGAAGATTACAAGCTGTAATTCAAGCAAAAGGTTATGCAACAAAATATTAATTTGTACGTTAAAAGGAAATTAATAAAGGTGTATACTTATTTTTGTGGTGTTATTTTTCCTCTCGTCTCAGATCTTTTATTTTTTTTTCGTAAATAAATAAACGTAACAATTTTATAAGTATAGTTTTTGGTAAAGCATAGACTAAAGTATATAAGATAAAAAAATTCAATCATCTTAAAGCAATATTTAATTTGTAATTGCAAAAAGTCTCTAAGTTTCTAAGGTGTATACTCAATTTTGTGGCCCACTGTATATGTTCTGGATGGACATAGATCATTTTCTAAATTGTTCTTTCTTTAAAATGTAGAAAACTTCGAAGTTTCTTCATTAGTTTAGTCTTCATTAAAAATGAGAAGTTTTCTTTTGTGAAGAAACTCATTTTAATGAAGAAATGGACTTCAAGTAGAGAGTTGATGCAATTGGCGTCCAGTGACTAATTTTCTTTTATCTTTATGCAGTCACAGTTGATGCAATTATTATTATTGTTATGAGTTATTGTTTTTGTTCTGCTTTTTGCTATTTGCATTTGCCATTGCATTTTGTATGCTCCAATCGCATGAATCTGTGATGAATGAGAGTCTATGATGAAAAATCAAATGCTTTTGCAATAAAAAAATGTGTTCTAAAGGATATTTTAATAATAAACGTTTTCGTTTTCGTATGAGATAAAAGCAATTTTTATTTACAAATTATTAAGCATATCATCCATAAAAATTAAAAGGATTTTTAATACATTTAATAGAAAAGAACAGAATTTTTAAAAAAATATTGAATAAATTGTTTTTTCTTTTTACTTAATATGGATTACATTTTTAAATGTACAATTAAAATTACATTCTTAAATTTCATTTTTTTTTTTCAATCAAATTATTATCACGTTATAAAAATAAATACTAATTTAGCCTTAATATCTGACATACAATTAACTGAAATCTATTTTTAAGTTAATGTAAATAAAACTAATTTCACAAAAATAAAAATAATTTGAGGAACACAAACAATAAAATCCAGAATAGCAACGACAAACGTTATCCATTTCGTACCTGAATTTCATGCTCAATTTGAATTAGCTTTTTCCAAATTACGCGGGGGAAAAAAGCCATAAGATAATAAATATCTAAATTGGAATAGAACGTGTAAGATCTTTAATCCTTGAACTAATTTGAACGAAAAGGCTTCTACGGCATTATGCGATTGACATTAAATTCGTTTTGCGATTGGTACCACGGCCATCATTTACATTCTTATGGCTACCAGAAAAGTGTTATTTTCAGAAATCGATGCTAAACTGCATGCCTAACTTCGTGATGAAGGGGGAAAAAATTAAGATATTCAGAGTGATACGCTAAAATATAAATCTTCTTTTGGAAGTTCAGGATGGGCAATTACATGTACTACATGCGCAGAATATTCATCGGGTTTAATGGACCTGGTTACAAGTTTCGAAAAGGTGTTCTTGCCCGTGTTGTTCTGATATACATGAACCGAGAAATTATCGCGTGCTCTGGATAGGAATATTATTAATTAAGCACAGTTTATTTTCAGTAAAAATAAATTTTCTAAACATGCAATTATTAGTTCTGTAAATGGTGTTGAAGTGTTACAATGAGGAATTAAGAAGTCATAAATTTTCATTATGATATTTTGAGAAAAAATGAACTTTGATATAGTGGGAAAATTAATTAGCTTTAGAAACTTGTATTTGAAAAATGGTATTTATATTTTGTAAAATAGCGTGAAGTACCCTGAGATAGTGGAGAAAAATTCTTAATTGGTGATAATTTTAGTAAGACTGTAATACTATTTTACAAATGAAATATTTTTTGTAAAATAGTATTACAGTTTTGAAAAAGAAAAAAAAAATGGGAAGTACGGATAGACAGGGGGAAAATCCCGTCTTAGCATATTTTATTGTTGTTGTCATTGTTTTAGAATGACATTACTATTTTGTAAAGAAGATAATGTCCTATTCGACAAAAGAAAGTCCCTTAGACAGGGATAAAATTATTTATCATTATGTAAATTTTTTTTTTTTGTAAAATTACATTAATGTTAAAAAATGTGAAGTACTCTTCGACAGGGGAAAAAACAGTCGTCTTAGCATATTTTGTTGTGGTTGTCGTTGTTGTAGAATGAAATTAATTTTTTGAAAAGAAAGCTACAAAAGAACGCTCTGGCAGAAGTAAAATTTACTTTATCATTAATGTAATTTTACAAAAAAATTTCTAATATTTTGAAAAAAATGTGAGAGTACTATTAGAAAGAGAGAAAAAATATAACCTGTCTTAGCATATTTTGTTGTAGAACGACATTAATTTTTGAAAAAGAAAACTATAAAAGAACGTCCCTTAAACAGAGGTAAAATTACTTATTATTAGAAATTATTTTTTGTAAAATGACATAAACGATTCGAGAAAAAAGATAACTACAGAAGAACCATTAGATAAATTAAAAACTACTTAGCTATAGAAATAATTATTTGAAAATATATTAATATTTTGGAGATACACTGTCGAAGAAACATTAAATTGAAAAAATAAAATACCTAACATTAGAAATTATTCCGTCCTAAATTATTAATGACAAAATGAGGATTCAGTATAGTGTAATCTATTAACACTGAATTTACTGAATATCTCTGTCTTTTCAAGTGGCGAATGATCGA
>BPLR01008380.1:0-107005 GCA_021605095.1 Caerostris extrusa | reverse complement strand
GCGTGTATTGTTTCTTAAAGGAGAATGACTCGAAGTTCACGCTTAAACTCGCAATGCTTCGACGCGCTGCCAGGCACATTATAATGCCACTTAACCATTTGGCGAACAGTTATTTTTAAACGCAATATGAGCATTGGTACTTAACGCTTTGAGAAACGCGAGAGCAAAAAAAAAAATAATAATAATAATAATCTAAAATTACACGAATTATAAAAACATTTAGAAAATTCTATTAAAATGACATATGTCAGTGCTAAGAAGTGCATAATCACGCTATCAGAGCGTAAACACAGAATCATAAAAAAAAAAATTTTTATTTTTTTTCTCACAAGATTAGATTTTGATTGTAATATTTAAGGAAATTCTTAAAATAGTTGGAATTCTCGTCTAGTAGGGAAAGAAAAAAAAAATGTTTTTAAATGACGATAACAAGACTTAAGATTAAATTCACAAAATTAATTCCAAAGCAAAAATGTTTGGTTTGCCAGAATTAAATACACTTTAATAGAATCGAAATAGTTAAGATTAAATTTTACATTTTTTTTCTTCATAAGCTAATGAATTAAATCTCAATTTTTCTATCAAGATTTTTCATTTTTTCAACAAAATAAATTAAGTATAGACAGTTCTTAATTAAATTGTTTTATTCTCATTTATTAAATATTTTATATAATTACTAATATAATTTTATATTTTAAACAGCAATTTGCACATCAAATGTACATGGTGAAGTTTGCAATATCCAAGCAAATCAATTTCTTTCTTGAGTTTATATAACACTAAGATTAATATTTAATGATAATGGATGCAGTACTTTACGATGAGAATGCATTAAATGAAAAAAATCGAATGTAAATAGTTACTTACGAAACGAATTTTTCACAAACATGCATAGATAAGGATATTATATTAAAAGCAAGAATAGAAACTGTTGATTGACCAGATAATTTCTTAGAAATGTTGCGAATTTAAAATGTGATAACTGTTCAATTCGCCAACCTTTATCATGGGGATTTTTAAAACATCCAATTATAGTTTAAAATATTCTACTGGCTGGAAAAACTTAATCTGATCACAAATAAATGAAAAGTAAAATACCCAATTTTTAACAGTTTTTTTTTTTTTTTTTTTTTTTTTTTACAACGATTTTTTTTTTTTTATATTTATAATGCAGCTTTTGATAGCTTAATTATCAAAATTAATTTTAAAAATGATTTGAGAGAATATTAAAAATAATCAAACAACTTTATTTAAATATATGAAATTAATTTATTCCATTTTTTTCCCCCACTTTTTATCAAAGTTTTGATTTTTCTTTATGGGATATGAATTAAACAGTCACTCGTCTATAGTTTGAGCAGAAAATAGGCTAAATATTAAAATTAAAGAAAGAACTGGGTGCAAGCAAATGATGTTAGAAACAAAGGTAGAAAATCGTTTTTACTAAACTAAAAATTTAAATATGAAAACGATCAACGATCAAATAAAAGAACAAGCCATGAGTCAGTTCCCCATTTTTGCATGAAGAGCAAACTTTTTTTGAATGACGTCATCCATCTCACTAGAGTGCGTAATTTAATACCACAAAGGTTAAATCAGAATTCGTTAAAAGTTTATTTTTTATTATTTCCACATCTTTTGACATCGAAGCGCCAAGTACCAATGCTTCAAAATGCAAAACAATGCAATATTGTAAACCGTTTGAAAACAATGAATAAAGAATAAACCTGAATAATTATTATGTTTTACTTTCTTATATCTGGCTTCAATTATATATTAATAGAAAAGCAAAATTTTAACTTTATGGTACAAAAAAAAAAAAAAAAAGAGAAAAATTTATTTAGGGTGCTTTTTTTTATTTTTTTTTTAAATTTATTTATTTATGTTTTTTTTTTTTAACTACTCAACACTTTTTTTTTTTTTTTTTCACTTTTAAGAAATCAGGTTTATTTACATAATATAATACATATAATTCCACCTAAATATGATGTTAGAAATATAAAATATTTGAATTAAATAATAATAAATGTAAACTTCTTTTTTAAATTGATAATGTTCATGGTAAATGTTTGTACATGTTAGCTACAGTAATGTATATTACATAAAATTCAAATATTTTAAAGTTGCTTCCAGATACAAGTACAAATGAATTTAAATAACTAATTATGCTCATTAAAAATCACTTGTAATGATATAAAGAAAAAAAATTTATTGAAATGCATTTTACAATGCAATTTATCTCAGTTATTTATTTTAAAATTTAAGTAAAACAAAAATTATTGAAATTCTGAACACTTTTTTTTTATTTAATGTAAACATTTATTACCCATCTTTTAAATCATGACGAACTTTTATTCCATGCAATTTTTTTTTTTTTATGAATACTTTCATTTATTTTAAGTAAACTGCTGGTTTTTAATTGACACTACACTTTAATTTTTCTGGCATTAATAATTTAAGTTTGTGAAGTTTTTCTCCCCAATTATTATCATTTCAATCATTATCCCTACTTATATTTTACCATTTACCATAATACATTTTTCTACAACAAAAATTTGAATTTTTTTCTAGTATCTACATATCATAATTCAATTTTTTAATGAACATATATTAGTAACAGCAGTTGAATATAAATTTATTTTAGAGTATTTAGATCATTCTATTTCCTAGGGACGTTACTGAAATAGCTAACAAAATTTTTAATCAAAATAAAATACCAGTTTTAACCAAATAAATGTTGTAATATGTAAATTTTTATAAAAATTATGATATTATTAAACTCACAAGAGCATAAAAATCATACCAATGCTCAAGATCTTCAAATATAAAAAATTATTATATTTTTCTTAAATAATGATTCTTTTTTAAATACAGCTATGTGTAAAAAAAATAATCAGTTTTCAAGAATATTCAATAGATATTTTTAAAAAATCACATAATTTTAAAAAATGAAAATTGTCAGATGATTACAAACTACCATTCATGTAAGAAAAGCTTTGAAAACCTGATAAATACATACCTGTATTCCTGTTCACTATGCAATTTTTTAAGAAAGAATACTTTAGAAAATATTTAAAAATTCTTGAGTTTGAAATAATAACAATTATTAAAGTCAAACTTATGTTTTTAAAATGATTCACATTTAAAATTTAATAAAATATTTTCTAATGGGAAATTAAAAATTACACATGGATGAAATACAATTTTTATACAGAAATTAAATTATTTATATCTCACTCATTTATAAATATATGCATTAACTGGTCTGTGCACTTAAGATATTTATACTTAAGTAACTTAAAAGACATGCCCAAAACTTTAATATTGTTTATTTATTAAATTTTAATAAGATTCTTTTTTTTAAAAAACAAGCTAATTTTAATAATTGTTAAATTTTATACTCAGAATTAAAATGTGGAATTAATCATTTTCTTAATTTTCAAGGCGAATTATTAGTCTGAATAAGTAATAAGTTATAAGGAATTAATATTTATGTATAAAAAATTATAAATTAAAAATATAAAACTTATTTAAAGATGACAAATAATTATAAGAAAAAAACCTGCACCTTTTTACAGAAAAAATTTAAAATTATAACTTACCAGGTTGTTGAGGTGCTCTAATTTTAACCCAAAAATCAATGGTTTTCTCGCGTTCAAGCTGTTCGTAATCCCATGGTTCTTTAACTTTCACATCTCCATTATGATCAACATCTATCCAACGACTCTCATTTTCAAGACTAAATACTTCATCTGGATGAACACTATCTAAACGAAACATGACTTTTCCTGGAGTGTTTCCATCAGACTCTAAAAAATGCTCATATGTTTTTGTTTGACGAATTGAACGCTTCTGTCGCCTAAGAGATCTGTTACTATCCTCTATAACGTTTCTATCACTAACTTTAATTTGCACACGAGCTGCTGGACCAATTACTATAGGTTCATCACGATTATCAGTTGCAGCAACAAATATGTTGTAATTTCTTGGTTCCAGTTTTCCCATTAGTAATATTTCACCAGTTTGGGGGACAATAACAAATGGTCGGGTGTTAGTACTATAAAAAAGATATACTGGCTTATCACCATCAGCATCATAAGCCTGAACTTTACCAATTTTTGAATATTGAGGTGTATCCAATGATATATTCCATATATAGTATTCAATAGGAAATTTCGGTACATTGTCATTAACATCTTTAACATTAACTTTAATGTTAGTATTTGCAGTGGAACCATAGGCATCAGTAGCATTAAGTATCAAAGAATATTGCTTTTGTAATTCTCTATCTAATTTTTTCATGGAAATTAAATGAATAATTCCTCCCTTTTGTAAAATAGCAAAATCATCAGAGCCTGACAAAGAATATGTAACATTTCCAATTGCATTCATAGCTGCCAATGAATCTTCAACTTTAACTATGGTATTATTTGGCTCATTTTCAAAAATATATCCATGGTATTCCGATTTGGGAAATAATAGCATTCTGTTACGATTCCTCACATGTATTTTAAGATTTTGAATAACTGTTTGGTCATCCAATTTCTCCTGAATTATGAGATCAATTGGTTTGTCTATAAAATGTGACAAATTTGATGTAGATATAAGGGATCCATCACTAAGAAGTGTAAAGAATGGCGATATCTCATTTTCAGTTAAACTAATTTCACCTTTAGAATGAATCTTTTAATACTATAACCAGGCTGAATGTCATGAGGCACAGATATCCTCACTACAGCACAAGCTGGCACAACCAGCAAAACTAAAGCTAGAAAATGTCTTGATATATGAATCATGATGATCAATGATGACTAGGAACTTTAATTCCAAGGTGATTTAACCTTGAACCTATAAAATATTTAAAAAAAAAAAAAAAAAAATTAAAACACAAACATTATTTAACAGATATTTTAAGTACTGCTAATAAAAATCTAATTAATCCTTTCAAAATATTTTTAATGGTTCACAATACTTTACCTATTAAAAACAAATTTTAATACATTTCTAGTATTTCTAAGGAAAAAGTATTATCTTTAATATTTTATTTTAAATCTTGATTATAGATACACAAGTTTTAAAATTAAATATCTGACATTCCTATAATAATAATTACTAGCACAGCAAAAGAATTTCAAAAACTGGCAAAATGATAGCATGTTTTGTCTGCATTTCTCCATCATATATTTTATTTAATTTTTTCTTTGATGTATGTAGTTCTTCTATTTTAAAACTTTACTATGTTTATATTGTATTCAGAAATTTTAAAATTAATATTGGAACATTCTTAAAATTTTTTAAATATCTTATGTTTACTTTGATTATTCGAAAAGTTGTGCATTAATTTGTTTTCTAAACTTGTCTTTAAAATATTAGGCTTCATCGTTTCATTGTTAATATTTTTACAATAAATTACAACATCTAGCAAATAAGATATGAAAGTTATATACTGGTTATAATATTGTGTTATATCAATATCTTTACTAAGTCTTTACCATTTTCACTCAATATTTTTAATTATATTATCTTCATTTTCATGAATTCATATTTCTTGTAACTTTCACATTTAAATCTGTCACAATATTTAACAATTGTTTAATTTACATTTAGAACAAAAATATTAAATTACAGTTATTATAATAATTATCAAAACTAAAACAAATATGTAACAATTTTAAATAGCAGATTTTGTACTTCAATGTTTAAAATCGGTAACACTAAAAAGGTTTAAAAAGTACTGCAGAATATTTATGTTCGCAAAGAATTGAATAAACAAAGTAAATATAATTATAAAAAAACTATGAATAGGTCAGAATCTTTTTTTTTTTTTTTTTTTTTACTTTTAACGGGCGTAATATGAAAATATTACATCAAAATGGTATTGCAGGTATTATAACAGGTATACAACAATTATCAAATTTTAAAACTGGAAAAGTGCAATTTAATTCTAAACAAAACAGCAATAGGTCGTAGCACAATGCTTTAGAAGGGAATTCTAGAAAACAAATTAAATGAGAATTAATTATAAAAATAATGTAGAAAAAAGAATATAATAGTATTAAAATAAAGTTATATTTGATACAGTCTAAAGAAAACAGTTTAAAGACACAGTCATCCATTTTTACAGACTTTTCTATCACAGAAGTAAACTAGTTTCCTTCTCTTAAGATTTTAAAATATCAGCTCAGAAACCAAAAAGTTCAACGTCGCGATCGCTTGGTTCATTCCATTTGAAACCGCGCTCTTCCGATTGTCAAACAGTGAACACCATGAGTATAAATATAATAGTAAATAAGTTGAATTATAATGATACATAAATGTGAAACATACCTGAATAAATGGCAGAACTAAATTTTAGCTTAATATATTTCAAAATCCATTGTTGTACCCGTTATTTTAAAAAGCAAGCCAATTCCAACTCTCTTCCACACACCCAGCTCGGTCGTCAACGTGCAAACTAGTTGGCCTTTGAACCTGTTTGAAGATGATGCCGGGTTGCCAGCTGGGAGGAAATGATGGCGAAAATACTTTTCGCCAAATTTTAAATGGTGACAAAGAGTCAGCCAAATCACCGGTGTTTTGGTGTTGTTGTTGTTGTTTTCCTCAATTATTATTAACAACTGCTTCTAATAAACATAAGACTTTTATCCCTGAAAAATGAAGACAAAAAAAAGTACAATTCATAAAAATATATTTGTTATGAAATTAAAACTATTAGCAAAGATATTGTTAAAATTTATAATCAAAATTAATATCGTTGTTATTTTAAAAAATGAATATGTATATTTGTATATGAGTAAATATAAATCTGAAAATTTAAGAAATTATAAAACATATAAAAATAGACATTTTCATATAACTATGTATAGACGCATACGGTGCTAACTCACAAAAACCTATACTAAATAATAAAAATGCTCGGTACCACAGGTTTCGGGTTCGAGTCCCGGTGGTGTCATGGATGTTTGTAGTGGTTCGAATTCACTTTAAACCGTAGGTCCCGGTCTAATAGGATCGTAGAGCGTTGTGGGGATAGTGTTACTCGCGTCTGTAGTATACCTACAAACTACACGCGGACTAATAGCCAACTGGCTAGAGCTCTGGCTGTTGGTACCGAAGGCTTCAGGTTCGAATCCTGGAGGTGGCATGGATATTTGTTAGGGTTCGGAATCCACGTTAAACTGTAGGTCACGATCTAATTAGCTAAAAAGTACGCACAAAATGATCGTAAAGCGACAAACCAAACCAATCAAGCTACGTGTGCCCCCTGGGTAGTGCTAAATGAGTATTTCTATAATAATTACTTATAATTGCTTTGTTAGTTTAAAATTATTAAAAAAATTTCTTATTTGTGTTCGCGTTATAAATACTCTAAATAGAAAACCTTGATATGCTTATTCGAAAAGTATTGTGTGGTTTAAATCTTTTAAACAATATTATCACCTGATGTCTTAATATTTTTCGTCTGCAGTCCTCTCTTTCTCATAAGAAAAAAAGTAAATATTGTCAAATAGTTGTATGAAAAACGAAAAAAAGTTTTGTTTTGAATACTATTTACTTAATACAATCTGAATGTTTTTTTATTTTGTTTTTTTTTTTTTTATGTTTGTTTGTTTGTTTTTCTCTTTAGATAAACTCCTACTGTTTGTTATAGTCATCTATGATAATCTTGAGAACACATCAGACTCAAATATATTTTTACACACGTATCGAAATCACTAATGAACAATGAAAACTTTAAAGAATTGAAGAAATTTAAAAGTCTCAAACACAATAACATTTATTGCTTTTATTTTTGCACAATAACGCTGTCGACATTTATTGCTCTTATAATAATACTTTATAAAAATTTCTCTAGAAATCAATAGTTAATAATATGTGGATTTTTTATTATTTCAGATAAAGCAACATCAGTTTTTATAATAATATTCATCTATAAAATATTTTTTTAATAACTTTTCAGACAAAAAAAAAAATACTTTTTTGTAGTATGCAGGTTGGGCAATCAGATTGTAACTGGGTTTGGTGGGAGTTGAAATACTAGAGGCACAAGTTTGAGAACTCACAAATTCATCTACACATACACAAACACCATACATACAATTAGAGACATACAATATTTAACATATTTAAAGTCAGATAAATATATAGATTCGTGAAGAATTCCACTTCAAAGCTTGAAAATCCGAAACTCTGTTATACGCAGGGTGCGGAAATATACTTCCTCTCCGGGTGAGAGTGTATAGGGGCAAATTAATGAGTCGGGATGAGATACATACATTTTTTTCTCAGGATGAGAAACTATAAATTAAACATTTCTCAGCGGGAGAACACGTTGCGTTGTGCTTCCTCTCGAATAAGAGTCTCGAGACCGACTGACCATTTCTCCTGAACGCCACAAGGGGTGCTTTTCCAGTGTGTAGGAGGAAACACGGTTACATCTTAAATAATTTTTTTCTACAAATCAAAATGTGTTCCACTAACATGTCATGAATAGCCCACCGAACCGTCAAATTTGAAAGAAATGGCATTGCAGATGGACTTTTAGAAATTTTATATTTATGGAGTTCTTAGCAGCTGCTAGTCATTTGTATGTTGTGTTATAAAACACTTTCACTAAGTAGTCTTTTCTTTTGTACACACATCACCCTCTTAACTAGGGCTATGTACGAGTAACTCCCAGCAATTAGAAAGTGGAGCATGGACGGGCCTCATATATGCCATGAACAACCCACCGGCAGATGTTGAGGACAGAATATCTTCTAGGAGGACTTATAGTGGTAACTGTGCTTCTCATTTGCGTTTCATATGGAAGACTTTCATGAGGCTGCCTAAGTATCAATGAGATGCTCCACACGCAACAAACATCAGCGATACTCCTCGTTTCTGAAAGAATTGATAAAACAATGCAATCATGGATTCGAACCTCTGGCCTTCTGCTCGCTATCTGCGCATGTTGCCACTAAGCCACGAGTCGGGTCACCCACCAACCAACTTAAAGGTGAATACAAAATTTTACTATATAATTATAATTTTCCAATTTAACGCTGTCACAATTAAGCCCCTTTCTTTAAAATATTAAGATAAACAATACTATTAAGAAAATTTAGGGTCACTCAAAATTCTGGGGCCAAAATGCAGGATTAGTATAGCAGTCCTTCCTTAATATACTATGGGTAACATTAATTTTGCTACTGGTCTATCTTTCCAGTGGAACTCTACGACCCAGATTGAAGTTTACGGTATTCTTAAACATCAATGAAGTGCGCCGAAAGCACAGTTTGTATTCATCCATATTTTTATTTATTTAGTCTTTCGTTTATTTTAAAGTTTAAGAGATTTTCTATATAGAAATTTAGATTTTCTTCTTCTATTCATTAACACAACTGTCCCATGGTGGACAAAGGCCGTCTACCTACTGGCAGATTTTGAGACAGGAGAAGTTTTCTTTTACAGGGTAGGAGTTTGTAAGCCCTACATTCAATGGTTATATTAGACCAGGACTTACGTTTAAAGGGGCTTCGAACCACTACAAGCATCCATGGTGCCACCGAGACTCTAACCCAAAGCTTGTGGCATCGAACACCAGAGCACTAATCACTCGGCAATCAGGCTCCCCTAATCTAATCTAGTCTACATATAATTTCTATGAAATAATCTAATCTAGTCTGGATACAATTTCTTTCTAGTATTAATAAGAATTCCCCATTCAATACACCTGAGATGAACACATCCGGCTCATGGTTAGAACCCTAAATTTTCAAAATTATACTCCTTAAATTGGAAATTACTGTCACAGTTTTTAAAACGGTGGGTATTGGGCTTGAACTCTTCCCCTAGATGAATGCATGTTCCAATTTGCAATATTATTATATCGAAATGTTGGCCCCGCTGTAAATTTGTCAACAAGCTCAATAGGCTCATCTACCGACATGAAATTGACCTTATACATGGGAAAACTACCCGAATAATGATAATTTTAATTGTTTATAACAACGAATTTTATCCAGGAATTATTTTTCAATCCTCATTCTCACAATTTGAAAAGATTTGATCCAAGCAGCTTAAATTGTATTTCAAGATATTTTGAAAAAGGGCCTGAATGGCCGAGTGGCTAGGGTTCTGGTGCTCGGTACCACAGGTTTCGGGTTCGAGTCCCGGCGGTGCCATGGATGTTTGTAGTGGTTCGGAACCCACTTTAAACCGCAGGTTCCGGTCTCATAGGATCGTAGAGCGTTGCGGGGGCTTGTTACTCCGCGTCCGCGGCTTATCTTCCAAGTTACATGCGCTCCCTGGGTAATGGAAAGTAACGTCCGTGCAGCGCTTTGCCTTAAGGCATCTAAGACCAAGCTATCTAGGTGTTTGCCAGCTGCATTAGAAAGAAAAGATATTCTGAAAAGTCATTTAATTATTTTAACCTTAGATTCATTTTCATATATATTTTTATTATTATTATTATTATAAGAAAATCAAATGTACCTTTGCCATTTGCTTACTGTACATACCCAGAATGAATGTTATCCATACGTACCTTTACATACCCAAGTCATTACAGAACCATCATAACGCAACTGTTGTCATATTTGTGTTTTATTCTTCACTGAAAATCATTATTTCAAATGTAATGAACCATATTAAAGAGTCTTTCTTTGCAAAATTCAGTCAGTCTATTCTACTAATCTCATTGCGCATGCCTTCTCTATGGTAAATAGTCCTTTGCGTAAAATTTTCCATGAACTATTTCGATACTTAACTTCCTTCCAAAAAATAGTTTACAATAGAAAAGAAATATCTATCTTATTCATTATTCAAATTCGCTTCTGTGCAAGTATTAAGTTGTCCTTTTTTATACTAATTGTGTGTTTATTAAGTATTTTGTAATAAGTTATCTTTCCATTAAATTTTGTGTAATTTAGCTTGAAATTCCAATTTATATCGTTATTTGTTCATCAGATATTTATTGATTTTAACTTCCTCAGAATGCTTGATAAAAAATTCTCGTGTTTTGCCATTTGAAAATTCGAATTAACTACTTATTTTTAAATCAAGAAATTCTTTTAAATAAACGATTTTTTTTTAACAATTTTATTAACGATTACAAATTTTTTTTTTAACGACAAACTCCACATTTTGCGAGGAAGAGAATACTTTTATTTTCACTTCTCAGGTACCTTATAATTTAATAATAAAGGAAATGTATTTAACGGATTATGATATATTGTTAGAATAGCTAGATTGATAAATATTGATTTTTAATCTTCTATTACTGTCTTTTATTGTGAATTCATCCATATTGTACTATGGATATAAATTCTTTGAAAATCAGCACATGGTAAACTATTACGTACAATAAAGAGCAATATATTTAGTCACTCCAGGAGCTTATATACTTATGTATATTATACATATACATATAAAAGATGTAATAATGTTACTATTAAGTAGAAGATAATTTTTTATAATGTAGATTATGTTAATATAGCTTTTTATACTATATTCCTGAATATAGAAACATATTGTATTGCTCAGTAGTATTGGGGCCAGCAAGATTCGATTATAGTTTTCCTTATACGTACTATCTTGCTAGCCGTGGTGGCACTTCAATATATTGCATATATTTAGAAAATGTGTTGTTGTTTCTTATCCCACTTGGCTGGCCAAGCCCACGAGCCCATACGTACTCATGATTGAAGGGAAGGAAGCAGCTTCTGTTGTGATGGAGCACCCGTAGGTAGAAGTCTGACTTTGGCTCCGTGACGCTCTTACAGTCATAGGAGACCGGGACCTACGGCTTAAAGTGGATTCGAGACACTACAAACATCCATGGGCACTGCCGGGATTCGAACCCGATACCTGTGGTAACGAGAGCCAGAGCGCTAGCCACTCGGCCGGCAGGCCCCTTTTTAGAAAATGTACTTGGGAGAAAATGCAACAGACAAAACCACCATTTGACGTTATTTTTCTCTAAAATATACTAAATGTTTTTGAAAAGCAGAATTATATACACAGAATAAAAAAAAATTGTTTTTTGTTGTTGTTGTTGTTGTTGTTGAAAAGGCTCTCAAAGAATCTGATGACGGTATGTGTTACAGCGCCTGCTTTAAAAAAGACAGCGATTGAGATATGTGTGATGGCATGTATAAGTGAGACATTTAGCTATGAAAATCCCCCCGCCGCCCGAAAAATAATAACATCCTCTCCTCGATTTTTAGAGATTGTAAGTGAAATTGTACTTTATGTGTAAAAGTATCCGAAGTTTACAGTTTTAAACACATTCCTAAAAGATACCGCTACATTTTTTTATTTACTAATTTATTATGAAGGTTAATAACACTGTACTGAGTTACGAAACGGAATTTAAACCCGACATGTTCACTCGCGTTGACAGCAGGTATTTTTGTAATCAAACATCATGAGTGATCTGCGATTTTTACAGTGGAAAAATTAGTCGAACCAAGAGTTTGCCTTAAATTTTGTTTTTCAAATGAAACTTCCAACTACTACGATTGGCAAAAACATCGTCAAAAATCAAGAAGTTGGTGGTCAAAAATCGCCATACAAGTCTTACGAATGCGTCGTTTAAGTCTGTTCATAACATTATGACTGATATTTTGAGCATGAAACACGTCGCCGCACGACTGGTTCCGAAACAGCTCAGTTTGGTCCAAAACAAGTAATATAAATATGTTATTATTATACTTCAGTCAAGTATATAAAAATCCAAGTAAAGTAAAAGTATAACAAATAATATAAAAAAAAAAAAAATTTAAGTCAATTCCTACTTTTTTCACACTATATTGCAGAAAGTCCTTTATAAATAATTTTCATTCATTTTTTAAGTTTATCTGGCGCCATCTATTGGTAGATGTATGCAACTTAAAGCTAAAAAAAAACTAAAATTCATTAATTAAGTTTAATTAATGAATTAATATTTGAAAAAAACTTTATTAACATCAAGTGTCATCCACTACAAGTTCAAAAAAAAATGTATTTGAACTTGAGTGGATGAATAAAAAGTATTTTATGAGCGATTGAAAATTTGAACAAGATGTATATATATAGGGAGAGTGTGTGAGCTAATAGAAGAAATTGAAAAAGAGCATGGAGAACACGTTGCTGAAAACATGATTTCCCGAGTTTCTATGGTCTTTACTTTCAGGAGAAGCATAATAACTGATGACGAGACATGGGTTTAATAGGCTCGATATACAATCAAGTGAACAGTATTCTGTACGGGGCTTCAAAAATGAATTTAAGTTCGAAAAACTACATCAAAATCGTTCGAAAATCGATGTCATGCTGACAGTTTTTTTTTTTCCCGACTACCGTTATTACAATTTCGGATGCTTTTTATTCAGAATAATAAGATAATTTCAGGCATAATGTATTTAGATGTTAAATAATAATAATAATAATAGTTCCAAACATAAGCATGAAAAAAAAAAAAAAAAAACCTAAGATATCCGGATTAAAACTTAAATTTATAATGAAAATGTTATTTTTCATTTGTTAAGTTTTACTGCCATTTATTTTTTTTTTTTTATAATGCGAATGATTATTAATAAATATGCTGAAAGATTTATGAAAAATCGTATAATTGCTTTTCATTTCTTTTAATAGATGGCAATACTGTTTAAATCGTGTGAAATTAATGAATTTAATCCAATTTTCATTAATTATAAATGAATAATCAAATGAAGTTAGTTTAAAAAAAGCAGTAATAGCGAAATATATTGAGCTAGAAGGTTAATAAAAGATTCATAACAAAGATTTTTAATTTGAAAACTAAAAAGATAATGTAAAGTTTTTATGACATACGAACAACCAAGAACATACTGAATTCTAAACATTATACAAATAATTTTTGTTTTCTCAGTATTTTTATATAATCAGCACCTCATGTATTTATCTTATTATGTTAATGCCTACCTACGTATATTTTTTAAAATATTTTTAAGCTGAAAAATAGGCAACGTGAATTTTGGAGGGTAAAAATGTACGAAAAACAAACTAATTCTTCTACCGAAATATGTATAGATATGTGCTAAGTTCCTTCCCTTAATTTGTACAATAAAAAGGCATTTAAAAAAAAAAAACTAATTAAAAATTAAAATAATAAAGCAGGCAAAAAAAAAATAAATAAATTCAAATAAAATAATAATAATTGAAAATAGAAATAAAAATGGTTACTACTTGTTAAGAATCTAAGTTCCTTCCCTTAATTTTTGAAATTTAAAGTTAATTTAATGTTTCTTTGAGGTTTACATTGAACAAGAATCTCATCAACAAGTTTTATTTCTTTACAAAAAATAAAGATTGTGTCATTTACGAGGAATACTTGGGGATATACTTCATACCTTCATAATTAAATGAATAAAAATTAGTTAATTGTAACAAATGAAACATTGTTATAGAAAAAAAAATGAATAAATAACTGGAAAAGGTTATTGGCCCTTTGGAATGTTCGTGTGTAAATAAAGACGTCACATTAAGTAATAGACCAGGGCTAAAAATTTTTTATACACATTTTATTTATTTTTTAAAATTTCTAATTATAAAAATAAAATGTATAAAAATAATGAACTAAATGAGGTTTTTATTTTGTTCAAATGTCTGTCTATATTTAATATTCTTATATTTTAACATATTTCTTATTTCAGAGATTAACCTAATTACTGCTCAATAATTAAAAGAAATTCGTTCAAAAAAATTATTCTACATAATTTTTGCTCATTTATCATGATTATATCTGTTATTTTTCATATTGTTTACTAAATTCTTTGGATAATTAGCATTTCTTGATAAATTAGTAAATTATATTAGCAACCTGACGCAGTATTTTTGTTTCAAATTCGACATAAATAAACAAAAGGTTTGATAGTCTGTTTTAGATTTGCAAAATAGAATTCATTGCATTTCATCTAATTCACCAATTAATTGCTATTTCCTCATGCTGCAAGCTCTTGTTAATGAGATTAATCAATTTTTCAATATTCCTCATTTGAATTTTAATATTTTACTCTTAGTAAAATAATTTATAAAAATATTTCATCCCATTCTGTTATGGCAAAAATCATTATTTAGAAGATTCTTTACTTATAATTCTCTTATGTTAGTAACATCACCCACTCAGAAACTTATTTTTTTTTTTACATTTTATGTACTGTGTGAATCATGAAATTTAATCTTAAATAGTACATATTTTTGTAATAGGCATCCTGCAAAAAATTGTTGTTGTTGTTTCTTGGTCAAGATGTCAACAGCAACATCTAGACCAAGTCCATGAACCCGTGTGCTCTCAAATAATAAGAAACCTCTTTAGGATTTCAGCACAATTGGCTCTTCTGGCAACCAATGGTTGCACTGGGCTCATAATTCAAGACATGAGCAAAGAGTTGTTTCAGTCAAGCTGCATTTCGAGTAAAGGGGATAAACCTCAAGACCTGACACATGACGTTGAGCACGAAGATGACCACTGCGGATCGTAGCAAGAGCCGTCTGTTCGGATCTACACCAGCCCCATTTAAAGCAACACTAGGACGGTTACAATCATACCACTCATGCACGGTTATCATCACGGGGTTACTTATCATTTCTCCGAGAGGAATTGAAAACTAATTTTACCCTAGAGGCAAGTTTTCCGAGAAAGAGAGACAGCGACCATCAGTAGATCTTTTATGGCTGCCCCCCTTGTCCAGCTCATCTGTAGTCTTGATGCTGTAAACAACTACATGTGACGGAACCCACTGAAAAAAAAATATTAATAGGATGGGCATTCAAGCAACTGAAAAGTTGAACAACATTTACAATTGCTCCATCAACATGTTTCCACTATTCAGCCAGGTGCTGAACAGAGCTTCGGCTATCGCTCAGAATCCAAATGTCTGTATTGACACAACAATTTAGAGCCTCCTCAATAGCTATGAGTTCTACACGAATAACTGAGCAGTAGTTAGGGTACAAAAAAATTTATTGTCTGTTTTCTACAAGAGACATTGAGTGTAAAAAGGGAAAAGCATTTATTACTATAAATCATTTTAAATAAACAATGTAAATTGAAATTCTTTATAAAAGTTTCAATTTATTTAAATTTAACAGTACTTAATTACTTGACCAAAGAAGTCTTTATAATGGGCAAATCTATATTTTATTGTTTATAGTAGCCTTTCAAAGGACGTTGACGAATCATAATTTTTGTTCGAGGACCCAGAACGAAAGCACTGAGTTTGAGTTCGTAAAGCGAGCTAACATTACCAATTACAGTGCATTCCAATTATAGTACATTTTCTGTAATTTTGTTTCCTCTTTAATGTCGAACAATAATAGGTTTTATTGAAAAAATTAACTATCAAAACTTATATATATATATATATATATATCTAATATATAAAATTCTCGTGTCACAGTGTTTGTTGCCAAACTTCTCCGAAACGGCTCGACCGATTCTTATGAAAATTTTTGTGCATATTTGGTAGGTCTGCGAATCGGTCGTAATCTATTTTTAAACCCCTATGTGATAAGGGTGGTCCACCCCTAAATATTTTTTAAAATTTCTTTCGTAGAGCAATGTAGTGTTTTTAATTTCTTAGTCATGACATTACAGCACGTGCGCTTAAACAAAAAATTAGTCTTTAATCGGCTTCATTTTTTTTACTTTTATTTAATTAAATGATCTTATATAAATCAGCACGTGTTGTGAACTCGCGCCAACAACGTCTGTTGCTTTACCTGTATATATTATACGCAACGTTTTTGTGGGAATAGTTTTTTTAATTTAAAAGAGAAATATTTACGTGTTAAATAAATATACGTGTTTTTATCATTGTTAAAGGTAAGTCAAATAATAAGAGAACGAATACTGTTATATTTGCACGTGTAGCGTGTTAATGTCTTAAGTTAATTTTTGTTAAGTTATATTCTTTGCACGTGTAGCATTAAATTATATTTACAAGTGTAGCGTGTGTTAATGTTTAGTTAAGCAAAATTGGCAACTTTATTATTGTTCTAAGAAAAATAAAGATCGCTGTTATTGCGTTTTAACTTACAGGTGTAATTGTGTTGTAATTTACTTTATTGGGCGAATCTAGGATTCCAGTAAAGTAAGTGTTATTTGCAATTCGAAAGCATAAACTTATAACGACAAACTATTTAGCGGCACTCAGTTACTCCTTTCAGGTGATTTCAGGCGAACACTTCCTGCCATTCCACGTTCAACGTACGCTGATGAGATCAATGCTTGCTTAAAATCATCGTCACTGTGGCGTAATGTTGAAAAATTACAACTAAAAGTAAACATGCGCGTTCAAATGCTTCAAGATTCATCCGCTGAAACATTCTCAAAACAACAGTTAGATAATGGCGATGGAAAAATTGCTGTACATGAAAATACTGGATGCATAAAATTTTCGACAGATTTCTGCATAATCATCGACTCGCAAAATAACCTCATCGACCACATATTTCCCAATGTATGCACACAATTCCAAAATCTTGATTGGTTGGCAGAAAGAGCAATTTTGGCAGCAAAAATGTGGACGTCAATGGTTTAAATTCCAAGATACAACAGTTGTTTCCAGGGAACTTGGTGTCATACAAATCTATCGATACAGTTTGCGATTCCAATGAAGCTGTAAATTATCCAATTGAGTTTTTGAATTCATTGGATTTGCCAGGCATGCCACCGCATCATTTACAATTAAAGGTTGGAACTCCGGTTATTTTGTTTCGTAATTTGAACTCACCACGGCAGCGCAATGGAACACGATTAGTCATTAAAAAATTAATGAAAAACGTTATCGAAGCCAGCATTTTGAATGGCAAGTACCGAGGCGAAAATATATTGCTGACACGAATCCCTATGATTCCCACAGATGCGCCAATTGAATTCAAACGTATTCAATTTCCAATTAGATTGGCATTCGCAATGACAATTAATAAGTCGCAAGGCCAAACGATGTCTGTTTGTGGCTTAGATTTGGAGCACACCATGTTTTTCCATCGGACAACTATACATGGCATGTTCGCGTGTGGGTAAACCATCCAGTTTGTTTGTGTTGGCTAAAGACGGACTAACCAAAAATATCGTACACTCCATTGCACTTAGAGATTGATGTTGATTATTTTTTAATTGCCATAATTAGTAGTAAACATGTAAATAACTATTTTTGATGCATATACAGCTATTATATAATGTAATTTAAAATATATTTATTAATTTAATAAAATATAAAGGATGAAATAAATAAATGGTTAGTGTATTATCATTTTATACGCCGTCATTGTCTGCAACGTTCCATTTCTCTTCCAATCATAACCATATTTCCACACACTTATAGTAAGTTAGTTTTTTTTTTTTATTTAACTAAAAAAAATATTTTATAGAAATAATGTATATGGCAAAACAACGTTTGCCGGGTCAACTAGTATATATATGTACTTAAATTATAAATGTCAAGTGAAATTTGTAATTTTTAAGCCTGTTTTTATTACACAAAAGGTATCTACAAGCTTCATATTTTGTTTATGGATTAGCCCCCCCTTCCTCCTAAATACGACACTATAGGACAGGACAATATTTATTAAGTGATTTTTGAGAGTAATGCGTTGACTTTGACTTCAAGATTATATTCAATATTTTTCGATTTGTTCCACTATATTCTTTTCCCTACACATTTCAAATAATATTTCTCATCCTAATTGCTTCTCATCTTCTGATTATTTCCTAAATCCACTGATGTTTCCTCATGTTTTTTTTATTTAGATTGTTCAGAATTTATTTTGTACGTGAAAATCATCAATTTTATTAGAGTTAAAAACTTAATCAGGCTAAATACTCTTAAAATGATCTAAACAATAATCGCGATTAATCTAAAAACAATACAGTAGACAAAATATGGGATTGATTAAAAGTAATTTCTATTTTTCAGTTGATCTCACATATTTTCCACATCATTATATGCCTATAAATGAAATGAAATTATTTTAATTCATTTGTCAATAAAATAATTGTTTGAAAAGAAACGTTTTCTACATAAACGAACTTAACTCTTCAAACAATTTTTAAAAGGAGGAAAAAAAAGAAGAAAAAAAACCCGCCTGAAATGAAGTTGTGTTTCTATTATTACATTCATCCGTCAGTAAAACCATATAATAAAAATATTAATTAATTTTAATTGATAATCTGGTAGACTTGGGGTTAATTAATCAACAGTAGAAATATCCAGAAATAAATGCTGAATTAATCGTTCTTCGTTATTCTCTCAATGTAAAATTGGAAATTTTGAATTGCCAATATTTTTATTTCGACATGTAATCGATTTTATAGAAAATTTTTATTTACATGTAATATTTAAATTATTATCCATAATATATATGGGTATTGTTTTCGGGAATGGGGTTTTTAGTGTCCTTGACCCCTTTCAGTTTTGGGCATTTTCACTGAAATCTGTATTTTTTTAAATTTATTTGACGAGCTTTTTTTTTCAAAAATTTTTCATGAGGTTTTTTTTTTTTTTTTATGCATAATGTTTAATTATATTTTTCTTCTTTGTAAAAGTAGCCACTAAGTGGTTTAGCACAAAAAGGAAATAGAAGTTGTTAAACAAATCTTTAATAAATTATTAAATTTAAAATGACAGTTGTAATAATATAATAAGTTTTTATATTACTCAAAGCATCTAGTTAAAATAAAACTTAAACAAACTAATTGTGTCATTATTAAAAAAAAAATTATGGGTAACCTGTACATCAGCCCATCCGATTATTATTATTATAGTTTTTTATAGTTGTTCTCGTTCTTATTTCAGTATGAAACATTTTATTTTCATCTTTTCATCTATATTTTTTTCTCCACTATTTAAATTTAAGAGATTCACACCCCAATCTGGGGCCTGGCTGCACAATCTAACAAGAAATCTGTACAAATTATTCAAAACAAATTTCTTCGTATCATCACTGGTGCACCTTGGTTTTCCGCAACTCTACAATTCATCAAGATTTAAAAAAATTGATTCTATTGACAACTATATTACAAAACTTTCTAGAAATTTCTTCAATACCATTGCTACTCACGAAAACCCTCTCATCAAGGCTCAAACTATATTTACGCAATTTAATGGAAAATACAAGTATCCTTTCTCTACTTCTAAATGGAATCAAAGTTTCAAACCACCATAATTTCCTGTTCACTTATCGCTTTTTAGATATTTTACTCCAACGAATATTCTTTCCTGCTCTGCTTTTGCTCCATTGATATGTTCTCTTTACTGATCATAAATTTCTTGTTACGTTTTCATCACCGATGATTTACATTTTTCATACTTTCTTCTTTTTTTCTCTCAATTTATATTTACTATTATCTATTTATTAGATTCAAACTGATTTTAAGTTGAAACAAAAATATAAAAAAAATTTCAGATAACTTTTTTAATATTATTTTGAAATTATCATTTAACTAAATTGCTGTAGAATATTATATTATTATTAAATAATAAATTTTAAAAAATGTTACTGTTAATTTAAAAAGGTAAAATATATCTGTAAAAGCTAAGAGCAAAATTTAACTGTAACTGTAACTTATATTGTAAAACCCATGTGGATAATGTTTACAATTTTGTTAAATGAGTATCGGTGAAGTCTTTTTAGCCTTGATTTGCTGAACCATCCGATTTTTTAATAAATATTTCTAGTTAAATATGGAGACAAAGTTTTTAAATGAGTTTGGTTTGATAAGAACTTTAGAAGATGACGAGGAATTAATTGTATCAAGTGATGAAAGCTCTGAGGAAGTGTGTAATATTTAAATATTCATATTTTATTTCGTATTGTTAAAAATATATATGAAATCGTAATGACATTTTGGCAATTATATTAAAAAAAATAGCATAGTAATAAGGAAATACAAATTTTCTTTTTTTGTTAGTTGTAATGAACTAATAATTGTTTGTTGTTAGCTATTCTAAAATTCTTAAAATCTAAATGGGTAAATCAAGCCTTTTATATACTGTGGCTGTAATTGTATATCGATTTTAGATTGTAGCAACAAAAACTGATTTAAGTTTCTGATGTATGAATTCTGTATGGTATATGATCTATTTACTATTTAATAATGGTTATCCAGTTAATAGTCACACTGTTACTTACAATTTTGTATGCTATTTTATTTAAAGAAGCTTACTTAGAAAATACAAGCATTTTTAGCCCCAAAAGTTATTTCATATTATATATATATATAAAAAATATTCATAAAATTGTATAAATGTTAACACTCTGCTTGTATTATATATATATATATATATATCAAACTTCATGGCTAATTGTCAAAATGATTTGTTCAGAACAATAGCTTTTGGATTTTTGGAATCACTAAAAAGATTTTAGCTTTATATTATATTATGGAAATTAATATGAAAATGTATAATCCATAATAATTTTACAAGCCTTAATGTAAAAATATAATTTATATGGGAATAACTGGAGGGTGATTCAAAAGTTAAATCCACTAAAAAATTAGAATTATAGTAAGCGGTAATGTTTGCAGATTAGTTTTAAAAAAAAGATAATAGATTGCATTTGACATCATAAACAAAAAATAGTTAAAAGTCTCAACAGTAGATGTAACACAGGTGATATTGCAGGAAATGTAACATAATGACTCATCCAAAACAAAATTAGGATGACATAATAGACATTTTGATATATAGGTTTGTATTCTCATTGGTTTTATGAAAATAAGAATGGGCACTGGTATGGTGCTGATCCTCTATTGAGGAGGCATAGGATTATGAATGGCTTCCAAGTCCACTACATCATTACACCTCTTTGATTTCTAACTGTGAGGCTTATTAAATCTATTGCCCATAGAGGAAATCCTCAGTCTGTTATTCTTTTTTTTTACTGCATTTTACTTTTGTACCAGACTTTTAAATGTCCTGTATTTTTCTGTTCTTTTCTATGCACTATTTTCACCAACCTTAAACTGAACTATAAAATTATTACATTCATAAAAGAAAATTTAAATATTTATACATGTATAACTCACTTTTATTTTATGTAATGCAAGTTGAAATCCATTAAAATAATTTATTTTGTTTTGTTAATTTATTATATTTATTATAATACACAAAATGAATTAACAAAACAAAATGAACAAAAGTGAAAATACATTGAATTCATATTTATCTGTTCTTATTGTTTAAATCATGAATAATATATATTTTGTTCTTCTATTTAGGAAGAAAAAGCTAGTGATTCAGAAAAGTTTTCATCAAATTTTGTTTTTGATGAAAGTGATTCATTTAAAAATCCATCTTGGAATGACATTCAGAAGTATGCAAGGGGTAAACCAAGTACTTTAGAAGAAAAAATTGCTCAAATAAGAGAAGAAAGACGCCAAAAGAAAGTAAGTGAAATATGATTTTTTTTTTTTTTGTTCATAATAATAAACCTGTATTAAAATATAGCACAAATTATTTAAAATAATTTTTTTAAATCTAACTCCAAATTTTTTATGATTTAATAATAGCTGAATTAATGAATTAGTCATCATAAAACTTAATTTTAAGTATTTAATATGGTAATCGAATTAAATGACAAAAAAATTGCATTATAATTTAAAACAATTACAATTAATTATATATATATTTGTCTTTTCAGTTGAACAAGCCACAGATACCCATTAAGAAGGAAAATACTGTAAATGGTGATAGTGAAGAAAATAATATAGATGGCAAAGAGGAACCTAATGATGAAAATTGTATTTTGGAAAGTGAAACTGAAGACATTCATCTTTCATCTTCAGAAGATGAAAATAAATCAGGTCTATTGAATTATTTATGCTTCTTAATAATTTTGAAATATAATACCTGAAAACTCTACTATAAATAAATGCAAAAGTATGTAGAATAACACATACTAATCTATTTTTGTATAACACTTTGCCTGAAAAGTCCTAACACATTTTTATAAATTTAAAATGCTTTTTAATGTTATTTTTATTGGTAGTGTTTCTTTATTATAAATCAATAAATTATACATACAAAGTTAATATTCATAGCTTTTTATTGTGTTTTAATTATAATTTTATCAAAATGATCTTTATTTGTCTTGTTTAATATGTAATGGGAGAGACAAAAAGAAATCTATATAGTATCTGTTTACAGTTGTTATACAATTTTATGCTCTTAAAATATGAAAATAAAAATTTGTAAACATTTTATTTATCATTCAGAGATAAGAAGTTAGGATCTGTTTAAAAATCTGACTGCCAACTCTTTTACAGAAATAATTTTTATTTTTTAAAAATTTTATGAATGAATGTTATAATTAATTGTCCAGGATGCAATTAATTTGTATCCTTCAATAATATAACCAGTATCAAGTAGTTGTTAAGAAACTTATCTCACCATTGAGACATAAAAATCTATTTTGGATCAACAAGGAAAGAAGATTTTATAGAAGCTATTCTATTACTAAAAACAAAAGATTTATTGTATTTATAGCATTTTTCTGATTAAAATGTACAATTTTCTTTTTGCTTATCTTGGGCTATTCTGAAATGCTTTGGTATCTGTTAATTTAGTGTTATTTTTATAGGGCATATTTTTTTTATAAGGGAATTTATTTAAGTTAGTGCATAAACTACACCCTTAAAGTTGTAAAAAATATTTTGGTACGCAAAAATTGTTTTTATAGATGGGAATTCTATAAATTTCATTGAATTTATTTCACAAATTTTTCTAAATACATTATTAGATATCATTATACATAAAGTTATGGTAAAGAATCAGGATTCCGTATAAAAATTTGGGAGAGAAAAAGATAGATTGATATTCATGAAACAAATCTGTCTTTCAGAGTCAACATAAAAAATTCTATCAAGAGTCCGATATTGTTAGGCCGACTCTCAACATTGCTATTTTTTTTTTTTTTTAAAGTAAAGTCCGAACAATGCCTTTCTCTGAACATGTCTCCTTTATTTTGAATTCCATTGAAATGTTCTCTTTCTGACTAATTCATGCTTTTATTGAATATTTTTATTGTTGGTAAGCAAAATATTGATATCTATTGCTAAGTTTAATTTCTTTTCCTACTTTGATACCTTAATTATAATTTTAAGCATCCTCTCTGATTGAAGAGATTTTTGAATTTCACAAGGGGATAGTATATTTTTAAGTTGATCTGTATTTTCATCATGAATTAATTTTTAGTCTCAATTACTTCTTTAATTAAACAGATTTTTCAGTTTCAGAAAAGTGCATCGATAATTGGTACAATATGGTGTATATTTTTAGAAGTGTATCACTTTTAAATTTGATTGAAATCAAATAAAAGAATTGGTCATGCATTACATTTTCATATCAATTCAAAATATTTTAACTTATTGTATTGATCATTAAAGATATTGTCATCTTTAATTCTTTTTGTACTTTTTTTTAATAGGCATCAATGTTAGATAAAAGATGTTTTTAAAATGTCATTTTAATAACTTAACATTGTATCAACTTAATTTTTTTTGGAATATTAATTTTTTAATATTTACTATTTAAGTACATTTATGATTTTTAGTATTGTTTTAAGTATAATTTATTGCTCTTTATATTTATCATGAGATAAATGAAGCAGTCAATATAATACCTAGCTACAATATTAAGCATCTATTAGTGGCAGCAAAAAACAAATTTATTCCTCTGATTGAAATTTTTTAAAATATTTTAATAAAATTAAACTTTAACGAATTATGGCCAAAGGTTTTTAATTTTAAAAATAATTAATCAACAATTTAGTTACTTTTTTTCTGATTGTAAAAATTTAATTTTGCTTTTAATTTGAAATTGTACTAATTTCAGTTTTATCTTTGAATTGCAGATGTTATTAAGGTGAAAAAGAAGAAGAAAAAGAGAAAGGGCATGTTTGAAACAGATAAAATTGTCAATGTAAGTTGAAACTCTATAAAGATAACTATTAAATAATTGCAATTTAAGCATTTCGTTATTAACTGTTGGTGAATTTACCTCAAGACAAGTAATGTATCTTCTCATCTCAAATCTGTTATCCTCTTCCTTTTCTTTGTTCATTAAATAGCAATAGCTGTGATGGCTTACTTTTTTGTTGCAACAATATGTAAATACAAGAGAATTTTTTAAACTGGAAATTCAAAATACATGAAATATTCAGAATATTATTATATATAGTTGTTATTAATTAATTTTATTGATGTGCTATATTAACTACTTTTGTAGTTAATATAGCATATCAATAAAATTTAACAATTAATTAAAATTAAATAATAATTATAGCCAAACATTTTTCATGTCATTAATCATTAATGATCTCCAATATGTTTTTAAGAATTGTCTTTCTTTGTCTGACATACAATCAGAAAGTTCTTTATAAGTCATTAAAATCAAATATTTTTTGACGTTCTTTATAAGTTATTAAATCAAATATTTTTATTTTATTATATTAATATTATATGGCTTACAATTTGATAGTAGCCGAATAAAAAACATGATCACAGGAAAATAATATGTTTTTTATAATTATTTTTTATCTAAAAGTGGGAATTCCTCATTAATCAATGTTTAATCATTATTAATTCTGAAGGACATTATAATTAAAGTTTGTATTTTTCAAAAAAAAAAAAAATCTTCCCTATTATTTTTTATGTTTCTTTCATTTGGGTGATTTAATTATGTGCAGAAAATACATGACATTCTCATTTTAAATGTATCCATTTTAAAATTTGTGAATCATTTTCATAAGAGTGCTGTTATTAAATTTTATTACTTGTATATTAAATAGGTTTTTATTTAAAAATTTAGTTTTTTCTTCAGTTAAAATTTCATTAATTTTTATGATGCATATTCTATTTAACTGAGTTTTAATAATTTTAATTATAGATCGATGGAGATGATATATTTGGTGATGAAGTTAAATATGATCCTTCTATGACATTTCAGCAAATGAATCTTTCCAGACCATTGCAAAAGGTGAAATGGATAATTAACTAAAGTTATAAACTCTACTCTTATAATATTTTTATGATTATAATAAATATTAAATATTATTCTTATAATATCATTGTGATATTATTTAAATTTATTAGTAATAATGGACGCTCAACTAATATATATTGGGTATATTCAATTATTCCGTTGAATCAAGGAATCAATTATATTCTGTAATTATATATAATTGGTATATCCAAGTTCATAACAATTAAGTTATTTCATTGAAGTTTTTCACCACCAATAAAAAGATGAAAGAAAAAGCTCAGTTAAAAAAATTTATTCATTTTTTTGAGTTAAATAATTTGTAATTTTATAAGCAAAATATTATTTTGTTGAAAATTGTTATTTATTATATTCATTAAAAATTAAATGATAGTATAAATATGAAAACAATCCCAAAAGGTAATAATGAAAATAAAACATTTTTAACAAAACATTAAAATTTACATTTTATGTAATTAAATTTTTTTTTATTTAATGCTTAATTAACAATAAATTTAATGCTTAATTCTTTTTTTTTTTTTTAATAATAAATTTTATTTATTATTAAAATTGTGTATTCATCAATATTGAAGTAAATGTATGCTGGATTTTCTATTTATTTGTTCTGAAATTTAATAACTTATTCTTTATAACTTATAGAACATTTACTTAGTTGGTTCTTTATTGTTTTGGTTTATCATATACATTCTATAGTATTTATATTTAGCTAAATCAAGAGTACAGTACACATTCTTTGGTGATTTGACAAATAAAAATTTTATTGTAAAAAAATAATTAAAAAAAAAGGTTAAAAGAATATGTCTTATTAATAAGCAAATGCCTAGTTTTCTTGAGGAAGTGAAATTTAAATCCTTGTAACTTTTGACGAATAAAGAATTTATTATTATTGGTTAAAGCAATTGTATCAAAAATGTTGCTTCTCAATGTTGATCTTTTTATAAATAATTTATTTATTTGACTTGACTTGATTTGGTGATTTGAGAAATTTATTTATTTATTTCTAAGTAAAGTATAAATGTTTATATATAATATTCAGCTATATAATTATGGCTTAATTAACAATAATAATTATAAAATTTTAAAGTATGGCATTAAAATGTAGTATTATTTAATGCTGTATGATTATACAGCTTAATGAAGTATTTTATTAAAATCATATATAGCTTCAGTATTGTAACTTAATTTTAAATGTAGGCCATCACATGCATGAATTTTCTTCACCCCACTCCCATTCAAGCTGCAACTATACCTATTGCTTTGATGGGTAAAGATATTTATGGTTGTGCTGCTACTGGAACTGGTAACTATATTTTCAATATTTTACTTTTATTATAATTTTTGTAAGATTGAAATGTTTATTTAAGTTCTAAATTGAAATAAACTTTTAAGAAGGTTATTGTCTCATGAATCCTCGCTAAAAATACTTGTATCTTTATAAATAAAAAGGAATTAGAAGGTTAAGAAGTGGAAACATTGAAAAAAATATACTTTTTCAAATTGTTCTTCATTTTATCTCTTAAATTGATGTTAGAGATTTTACTATTCATATTAAGGATTATAGTGTTGTTTGTTTTATTTTATTTAAAAATATTTAAAAGCTGTTATATCAGAAAAATTAATCATTTGGAAAAACTTAAAATTTGAAAATAATCTGTATTATTTTGTAAAAATGAATGCTTTTTATTATTTATACTTGAACAGATTTATATTGCTTATTTATTAATATGTTTTCAGAATTAAATTAAATTATCAATATCTGTAGTGTAACAAAGGTAAAATAATTTATTATACAAAATTATGTGTTATATTGGATATTAGATGTTATGTATTTGTTATTTATTTGAAAAACATTAAACCAACAGAATTATTGTACAATTTTTTTAACGGTATTCATATTTGAATTAAAAAAAGTTGAGTGTTTTAATTAAAAATATCAAAAATATACCTTCATTTTAAAGTGGATTTTCTGTATATTAATAATTCATTATCTTAAATTCTTTTTAATTGTAACTTTTTTTAAAGGTAAAACTGCTGCATTTATGCTTCCTGTTTTGGAGCGTTTGCTTTTTAAACCGAAAGACAAACCTGTAACTAGAGTTTTAGTTGTGTTGCCTACAAGAGAACTTGCTGTTCAAGTATATCAAGTTTCAAGACAGCTAGCTCAATTTACTAAAATAGAAATTGTTCTATCTGCTGGTTTGTATTTATCTTGATTTTATAATTTTTTTATTATATTAATGTCATTTGCTTTTTATACTTATTAGTATTTTTAAGTTGCATTTTTAAAAATAACTTTGTGACAATTTTTGAATGAAATAGTTATTCAATTGTAGGGTGAATGTTATACATAAAACTATTTCTACTTATTGTATAATTCTCTTTATTTTTACTTTCTTAAGTCTTATGTTGAAATATGTTTTTATTTTCATTATTTATATTTATTTTAAAGGAATTAAATCATTTTAAGTTAGTTTTAAATATGGGATTAATAATGTAAATTTAAAAATGATATCAATTCCCTATTAAATAAACATGTATTCTTACATATTTCTGAAAATAGGTTTAAAAATTATTTTATATGAGTAATAAAAAATTTGTATGTACAAATAAAAATTGTTTTTTTTTTAAATTTGTCTGTGCATATAAATTTTTTTATTATGTATTTTAATAAATTCTTCAAAAATTTTTATTATGTAGTTACTTATTCATATTGATATAGGAAATATTTATTACTCCTATTTGTATTTTATTTTAATATTTAGTACTTAAGGTCATTAATCATTGATATAGTAAATTTATAACAAATCCATCTCTATCTGGGATGTATCATGAAGATATGACCATGCTATCCCTATGTGATAGAAGTGGATAGGAGTGAATGTCTTCTTCAGTTGGTTTTTAAGGACATCAGATTATGTTTTGATATTAGTAAAATCAGGAAAACCCATTCACCTAACCTGAGGACTGCACTGTATAAATGTATCGAAAGAGTTCTAATATATAAATTTCAAGTCTGTAAAAAAAAGTGGAAAAATATTTAATTAGTTATTTGTATCTATTAAATTTTGATTATAGTAAATAACAAGAAAAAAATGTTTCCTTTTAAAAACAGGTGGATTAGAATTAAAAGCACAAGAACTAGCTCTAAGACGTGTGCCTGATATTATTATTGCTACTCCAGGAAGATTGCTGGATCATCTGGAGAATACTCCAACTTTTAGTTTGCATTCAATTGAAATATTAATTTTAGATGAAGCTGACAGGTATATATTTTACTTTTAATTACTTTCAGATATAATACAAATTCAATTTTCTTTGTCATACATTATTCTTGTTTTCTGTAAGAATAAAATTTTATTTGTAAAATGTATTTTAAATGTTCTTTATTTTAAATTATATTTTTATTTGTGGAAATATATATTTTTTATGTTGATTATAAATTAGTCCGAATATGTTAAAATAAGTACTTCAATTGTAATAAGAACATACCAAAAATATATATAAAATCTAAATGCTTTATATTTAAAATCTTTTGATTTACTGAATTTCTTCTTAGTAGGTTTACAATGGTTTTTGTTCATACCTTTTCCACTGAATTATATTCCTCCTTCTACTTGAATTATATAAATTTCATTTTAAATAAGTTGAGCTAGGTTATTTTGATTATATTGTATCTCTATAAATATTTTCTTATTTCAAAATTATATTGCTTCATTCAAATTTTGTAAATGCCATTATTTACATCTTCTCATATAATCAATATTTGTTTGTAAAATTTTTGGTAAAATAGATGAAATAACAAGTTTTTTTTCTTGATAGGATTCTTGATGAATATTTTTCGGAACAGATGAAAGAAATTATTAATCAGTGCTGTTATGAAAGACAGACTATGTTGTTTTCAGCAACTCTAAATGATGAAGTAAAATATATTAATTATTTTTTTTTTCCACATAATTTCTTTTTGTATAGAATTTATACATATATTTTTCCTTTTCCTTTCTAAATAGGTAAAAGATCTTGCAGCTACAGCTCTAAAGTCACCTGTAAAAATTTTCATCAATAGCAATACTGAGGTCGCTATGAATCTTCATCAAGAATTCATTCGTATTCGACCTAATAGAGAATCAGACAGGGAAGCTATTGTTGTCGGTAAGACTAATGTGTCCTTTAAAAGATCCAATTACATTATGCTTATTGTTAGAAATGTATTATTAATTAAATTATATTTTGCTCTTTTTCAACTCCAGCTCTGCTTTCTCGTACATTTCAAGATCGTGTCATGGTGTTTGCTCAAACTAAAATGCAAGTTCATAGACTTTATATTATACTTAGTTTAATGGGTATTAAAGCTGCTGAATTGCATGGAAATTTAACTCAGCCTCAACGTCTGGATTCCCTTCGAAGATTTAAAGAAGAAGAAGTAGATATACTTGTTGCAACTGATGTAGCTTCTAGAGGCTTGGACATTCCTGGTGTAAAAACAGTAAGTTAGTTTTAAAGTTTTATTATTAATATCATCAAATATTAAAAAAATTCTGCAAAAAATGTAAAAATTTATATACATTATACATTGTATACATTTTATGTTTGTAATATTTGTATGTATAATTTCCTATTAGATTCTTTGTTTTTTTTTAATTCTCCTGAATTAGTAATAATATATGACAAATTAGTTAGTTCATTTACAAGCTACTGAGCAATTTTTCTTGGGAATTCAGGAACTGTTTCATGGAAACTGTATTACAATAAAACGTGCGGAGTAGATTATAGAGTAGGGAATATGAGCAAGGTTCTTCTTAAAACTCTGTTTCTTTTACAAAGTTCCAAGATTCAGTGTATTTGAGTGAATTTTTAGCATCTTAGATTAGTTTAATTAAGAAATCCCACTAATAGTTGTAGTTGAAACATTTATTAATTTGTGTCTTTTCTTAACTCTCGTTTTTCCCAAAACTCTTCTTTTGTAGGATAGCACATACATCATTGATCATTGAATGAAGAAGTATTAAAGCAATTAGATATAATTAATTTGTTTATATTTCTTCCCAATATGGGTTATTTACTCAATACTTACAATAGGTCTTATTTAATTAATTATAACCCAACTATCAACCAAAGTTAAAATGGGAATACCATTTTTAACAATTAATGGTAATTCTTAGTATCACTGCAGTTAGAATTGAATATCCTCAAAGACTTAATAATTATATGTTATGATTAAAATTGTAAATTGATTAAGCCTGTATAAATATATCTTAATTATATTTTTAACTCCATTTTTTAAAGTTCATTATAATCAGAATTTCAAAAATTAAGTATGAATTTTAATTTTTAGGTCATAAATTTCACTCTACCTTGTACACTTCAGCATTATATTCATCGAGTTGGAAGAACTGCTAGAGCAGGAAGAATTGGAAGGTGAATAATACTTTTTAAAAAAATTTGTTTTTATGTGAATGCTTTCAAAGTTGATTGTTTTGTTTCGTGTCCACATTCTGCATTACAAAATAATGAATGAAACATCGAAAGAAAGAAATAGCATGACAGAAGTTGAAAAGGGATTGTTTTATATGTGTCATATTGCATTCATTAAACTGTTTATAAAAGATAGATTTTATATATTGTGTTAGGGGATTAAATATAATTAAAATTGAAACATTTTCATTCAATTATCAAGAAAATATAAAATATGTATTGTGTCATTCAATTTTCTTTGATTTCTCTATTCTGATGTATTAAAATCACTAATTTTAAAATATTCAAAATTAATGTAGATGGCAAGATTTTTTAAGTGTCATTTTGGAATCTAATGTTAATACCCAAAGAAAAAGTATATTTAGTACTCTTAATGCTTTTTGATGATTTTTCTTTTTTAATGATTACGAAGTACTAGAATGTGAACAAAAAATGTTTTATTCTGCAAATTTTTATTTTTATGCAATTTTCTTAAACATTACTGTTAATTTAATCAACAATTTGTTATTTAATTAATGGTTGAATTAAATCTGAAGTTTTAATTTCACATTTTTGTAGCTTTTCTAAAAATCATTCATCATATTTTTTTTTTATAGATCTGTTTCAATGGTTGGAGAAACAGAAAGAAAACTATTAAAAGAAATTGTTAAAGAAGCAAAAAATCCAGTTAAGCATCGATTAGTTCCACCAGGTAATTATTATTTTTTTAGGAATATGACATAATTTTTAGTTATGAATAATTTGCTTTTTAATTTTCAGTGTTTCAATATTTCTATTTGAAAAAAATTAGTTATTTTAAAGCATATGTTGAAATTGTATTGGTTTGCATTAATTAAGAACTAATGTTGTTGTAATACTTTCTATTCATAACATTTAGTGTATGGGCTTTTTGTAATGCATGTATTTTGCATTTCATTCTTTTTAAATTAAAGAATTATTATTTAATTTTGACTTCTTTACAGATTTTCAATTTTTTTTTTTTTAAATTTTGGCAGACATTAAATCCAAATAAAGTTTATAAAATCAGCTGTGTTATATAAAAATATAAGTTAGAATAATTAGATATATATTATGGGGTAACTTTCAATGAATACCTGTATAATTAATATAAACAGGGGTGAAAATTCTGCTCCAAAATTCATCCCCTTGCCACAAAAATGGCAAATTTTACATGATATATTTTAATCTGCCTCAGAAATGAGATATTTCCTGTATTTTGATTTAGTAACATAGAAAAAAAATAGGCAGATATGAAAATTTTTTAAAGTGATTCCAGACTATATTGCGCTGCCATCTATTGTATTGCATAGGATAAATAATTTATTTGTGAGCATATGCTACTGAATGTTTTTACAATAACTATTTCAAATAAATGTATTAAATTTAGACTAATTTCAAATGTATTAATATTTTAGATTTGTAAAATATTAATAATGCATAATTTTTTTTTAATTTCTAAAAATTGCTGAATTTTTTTCACAACTAATACTTTTTATTTGTTAATCTTGTTAAATATCCAAATTTTAAAATTTTATTTTTAATAATAATTTACAAATTAACTGTAATTTGTCATTTGAAAGATTAAAGAAGCAATTATTTATTTCCCATTTATTGCTCAAACTGAATTTTGCAAGCACATTTATCTGCTACAGAAAAACTACCAAGCTAAATGTAGAAATAATAAAATTCTCAAAAATAAAATTTTTTTAAATAATATTTAAAACATATTTATGACATTTATCCATTATTTACATATACATACTTTTTGTTCAGTCTCCTTATGCTGGATATTCTGGATGTTTTTTGTTTTTTATTGTTTCAAAAATTGATACATTTAATTTTGAACTTTAATTTTAAACAAAAAACACTACTTTTGCTTATGCAAATAAAAATAACTTACAGTAAACATATAGTATTTTTTTCTTACTACCATTTATTTAAAATATTTTGTATTAATGTCAAAATAACATGGCAAAACAAAATTCACAGAAAAATTTAATATATTTTTCTAATAAATAATTTAATAATCATATTTTATATGAAATCCATTAAAAATTGGTACAATATTTCCATTAAAAATATTTATTGCTAAGTATTCCAAAACATTTGAAGTTGCAAGAAGGATAAAGAAAAATTATTACCCTTTAAAAGATACAAAAAGTATTAATACATCCATTCATTATTGAAATGTATTCAATTTAATAATGGATGTATTTATTAATATTGTATTAAATAAAATTATTTTATTATTTATGCATTAAAAAATAACTTTTAAGATTCAATCCTAGTTCTAATTTTCTTATTATTAATGTATGTATCAATAAATTAGTTTTGTATTGAATTTCGAATATCATACGAAATGATTGAGTGTAATTTAATTTTGATACAATTCATGCGAGTTTATTTCATATCAATCATATGATATTGCTAAATATAAAATTAAGTAGTATATGCCTTGAAGTCTAAAGAACTGCTAATGTAAAATGTACTGCTGTGAAACCACTGGGAGAGAGAGGAAAGCTACTACAAAAATGTAATTTGCTCTGCTATGAAAATAATTTTTTGATGTTCACACCCCTATATAAATTTTTATCATTTTTCTATTCTTTAACTTTTTATTTTAAATCATACATATACAGATAACGTTTTTTTTATGTATTTAGAAATTGTAACCAAATACCAAGAGAAATTGGTATCTCTGGAAGATGATATTTCAAAAGTAATGAGGGAAGAAAAAGAAGAAAAGGAGCTTCAGGCTATGGAAAAAAGTGTCAAGAAAGTGGAAAACATGGTGACAGGAAATAAGGAAGATGAACCTAAGAGAAAATGGTTCCAAACTCCAGTAGAAAAAAAGAAAGAAAAACGTGAGTGATTCATGTAATTATCTGGCATAATATTTTGTTTCAATGCTAATAAAACACTCCTGTCATTAAAAAGTGATATTGTTTAAAATTAGTGCTTCACTTAAAGAAAAGCAAGTATAAAAATATTTTTTACTTTTCATAGTACATCTACAGAAAATGTTGATACATTTTTTTCCTTTTGTTGTGAGGATGTTTTTAAATAAAATAATTTTGTTTTATTTGTAGAAAAGGCATTGTCCTTTTGTTTTAAAAAGGCACTGCCCATTTTATTCTTTTAGAAAATAAAAGTTTGCTATTGTAATTTAGCTAATAGATTTTTTTTTTTTTTTTTTTTTTGTTATTAATTGAAATTTCCACTTACTTCCTACTAAAATGACAGGCAGGTGAAGGTGTAGGCTGGAAAAAACTTTGTTTTTGTTTCCTAGAATTATATTATTATAGTTAATATAGCTCTTGTAAACCTCTGCTTACAATTCTGTTGATTTCCAAGCTGTTATGGTGACATATTTTTAATATAATTCTTTTAATAGTTATTCTCCTTTTGATCATATAAGTAACATATTCATATCGTGTATTTTTTAAAGAATACTATGATGATATTTTATTAAAAACTTCATATTACCATTAATACGTTTATGTGCATGTAAATTAAGTAATTAGAAATGTATTCTTTATTTTTCTGTATTTTTAGATATTACTAAAACAATATTCTTTTTAACAATTTTTTTTTTTAATTATTATTATTTTTTTTTTATATAGTTGCTTTAAAATTAGGTAACCCTAAAGGAAAACGAAAGAAAGGTGTAGTACCTACTGTAAGTATTAATTTTCTACATAATATTTCTCATTTCAAATTCAGATTGAATGATTTAAGATTTTTATAATTTTTGCATATATATTTGTTTTCAACATCTCTAACTTAGTAATTTACCTGGAATTTGGTCTGTTGATATGACACAAAAAGGTTTAAAGGTTATTGCTGATATTAGTTTTAACTGTCAGTGAACTTTTTACATTTCTGTTGTACATTTAAGCTTTTCTTTTTTAATCTTTTATATTGAGTGTAAATGTTTTATTGCAAAAATTAAATTTTAAAATTATAATTAAACAGATTAAATGATTAAATCAGAAGTAATGTTTTAAATTTATGAAAAAGTAATTGTATATACACTCATGTCCATAAATTAAGGATAATTCAGAATTACACAGAAATTGAACTCTAAAATAAAAATTTCACCTGTAGAATTATCACACACATCTTGAAGAAGAATATGCAAATTACAGGAAACCACCAGATGGCGCGGATAGTACGTCACAATGACGAGAGTGTAAGAGAGGGGTATATAAGGAATGGTGGCAAAGAAGTAAAATTGTTCACAAGCGCTTTAAAAGCCTTTTAGTGCAATAACCTCATAATTATGGCACAAAGGAAGCATTTGGATGATTTTTTACGTGGTAGAATTATCAGACGACTGGAATGTGGACGTACCCAGCTGGAAGTATCCGAGGAACTTGGAATCGCCCAGAGTGTCATCTCCAGGCTTTGGCAACGATTCCAAGATGATGGTAATGTGAGTAGATGTTACAGCACAGGTCGGTATTTAGCAGCTACTGCCAAAAGAACCAGACGGGGCATAGCATCAGACCTGTCTCTTCAGCTCTCTTCAGCTAACGGTACGACAGTTTCAAGACAGACCGTGTACAGACGCTTAGGGCACATTGGTCTATATGTTCATAGGCCTGTCAGATGTGTTCCACCTAACGCAACTCACTGTCGCCTGTGATTAGCCTGGAGTAGAGAGCATGCATTGTGGACACCGCAACAGTGGTCTGGTGTGATGTTTTCCGACGAGTCCAGGTTTAGTTTGCAGTCTGATTCTCGCCGGACTTTCATATGGAGAGCGCCAGGTACCCGTTACCACCAAGAGAACAGCATTGAACGACACCATTACGGTGGTGAAGGATGGCTCGTTTGGGGAGGAATTATTCTTCGTTCCAGAACTGACCTGTATGTTCAGAGTGTAACGATGACAGGCCACATCTATCGGGATGTCATTCTGGAACAACATGTACATTTGTTTCGGGGCACCATGGGTGCTGAATTTCTGTTTATGGATGACAACGCCCGTCCTCACCGTGCAAACATTGTAGACAAATGCCTTCAATTGGAGGATATCACCCGTATGGATTGGCCAGCATACTCACCGGACTTGAATCCAATAGAGCATGTGTGGGATATGCTTGGCCAGCAATTGCAGCCCGTCAACCCCCTCCCACCTGTCAACCAGAACCGGAGGGCATTGCTTGATGAGTGGTGTAATATTCCCCAAGATCAGATTGATAATTTGATACTCAGCATGCCTAGGCGTTGTAAGGCCTGTATTGCATCGTCTGGGAGACATACTCCATATTAACCATCATACTTACAATGTTATGCTGTTTTTTGTGAATAGGTTCTTTTTTGAAATTTGCTCCAGGGAGTAAAAATCGCAATTTTTATTAATTATGTCAAACATATAGCATCTTTTTTGCTCTTTACCTTTTGTTTAATAAATAGACTTTACAAATAAGTTAAATTTGTTTTGCTTCTGTCTCTTTCTTTGCCTGAACTTCATTATCCTTAATTTATGGACATGAGTGTAGTTAATACTATAAAAAAAACCATATGTAGGCAATATATATTTTTTAATTTTAATTTTTGTTATATGTAATAATGTGATGAATGTATCTTAAAACAATTTGAAATAAGTGTTATTTTCTAATTTTCATTGCTAATTAGAGAAGAAAAAAAAATTGTTTTTAAAATTTAATCATGTTGTTAAAAATGTTTTTCAGACTGACGATCGAATTGAAGTGGAACTTCAAAAAGCAGCCCAATATCAAGCCAGGTTAGCAAAAAAAGCACAAAAACCACAAAGAATTCGAGCTATCACTGAAAATGATGGAAATAATTTCAAAAACAGTAAGTTTTTCATATGTACTACATTAGAAGGAATACTTCAAAAATTCTTATTTATATAATTTTTTTATGTAAATAAAATAAAACAAGATTAAAATAGTTTAACTCGAATTTATGATTTGTCTTTATCATAAAGGTTGCTAATTGAAATGGCACTGTGTTATGATTGTTAACGATGACTAAACTATACATTGTTTTTTACATATAATTTTAAAATTTTCACAAGGAAAAAAAGAAATAAAATAAATAGAAATTAATTTATTCTCTGAATTGTTTTTTTAATAAACAATAATATTATTTTTCTCAATAAGTATTTGGATAGGAATAATTAGTTTTCCTAACTTATGGTGTATCATTATAAATTGCAGGGGGAAAAAAACACAAGATCCAATTTGAGAATCAAAAGAAAAATTGATATTTGTCACTGTGGGGGGGGGGATCCTACATACATGTTAGCACATTAATCACAGAAGATGTTATCATCTAACCTGCAATAAAATAGAAAACATAGAATAAAATTTTCTATTTTTTTTTCTTTAATTAAAACTAAAGCTGGGCTGTATTCCATGTTTTAATCTTTCATCAAAAATTTGAGCAATTTTTCAAAAAAAAAATATGTCTTTAACGTGAATCTCCAATCATACAGTAAGCAGAAATAACATAGTTTATAACATGCTGAGGTACTTATTCCTTTATATATGTATTCTGGATGTTATAATTAAGTTCTTTTGGATTATATATTTATATTGTTTTTGTATCGTTTTTATGTGCTGGTGCATTTTTAGCCATTCACCTTTTTGATATTTTGTTTTTGTCAAATGATTTTTCGGTTTAATTGCTGTAGCTTTTGTGTATCTTGAATCATAAGCTAATTCTGTCCCTTTTTTATGCAAAGTGAATGTGAAGCCCTTTAAGATATATGTTTAGCAAATGTTATGATTTTGTTGTGTTATTTGATTATGTTGCTATGAAGCATATGAAAATTACATTAGCAAATACTGTTGTACTTTATGCAAACTGAGTTTTAATTCATTCTTCCTTTCTCTTTTGGTTTTTGTGTCTTTATATGTATATTTTGTATGTATGTATGTATGTATGTATGCATGCATGCATGTATAAAGGCAGTACATATAACAATTGATCAATTAATTTCATTAATAATTTCAATAATTGATTAAAATATTTGTTAGCCAATTTAGGTTTATAAATGATTTGCATTATTTTATATAATTCAATTTTAATTTATTAAAACATTGTATGATGGAAGTTAAACAATTCTCAGACAAATTTATCAATGAATAATTTTAATATTGATTATAAAAAAAATCTTAATTTTTCTGTAGCACAGTACTTGAATCTTTATTTTATTTATTTAGGAAAGTTGAATTCTTATGTCGACTATAATTCATATAATTCAGTTTGCTTTTTAGATTTTATTATATTAAAAATTTATTATTGTTTTCCATTAAAAAAATCCTTATTATTTTCAGGAAAACCCAAAACGAATAAAGGAACTAAAAGATCTTTTGAAGAAGAGCTTGGTGATACTAGTAGGAGAACCATAAAAAAATTCCGATATGAGTAAGTAAATTTTAAGTATTTTTATTATAGCGTAAAAATGGAAAGTAGTATAAAGATTAATTACACTTAGTAAATTTCTATGTAACTAATAATTTCTTTTTTTTATATATTAGTTGTAAGGGATAATTAAACTAAAAAATTTACTATTAAAGCCAATTAATGATAATAATTATATATTGATTCTTATTAAATAATAATTCTTTTGACTTATAAATAATAAGAATGATTTATGACATGCTATAATTTGAATATACAAATATAGCATGTACTTATTTAATAATATAATATTTATTTAATATATATATAATTTGTATAATATTGTGTATTTATTTAGTTTTGTTTTTTTTTATTCTATACTGAAAATATCTCACTACTGCATAAAAAATTATAAATGAAAGAGAATTTTAATTTAATGAGTTTGTAACAATAGTTAAATATTTACATAATTTTTTAAAACTCAATTTAAAAGGTTTAATTATTTAATTAAAACAAATAAAATAATATAAAAACAAGAAAATAATCTTATTACTTGTGCTTTTATTATAATTTATCAATTAAAGTAAAAATTTATCTAATAATAAAGACTTGTTTGATATCTGAAAAAATAAACATTTTTAAGTTTTATTAAGAAACATTTTGACTTGAGGAACTTTTTAAGATTTATGTTCGCATAAGCTGCTTTATCTCAGTTTATCCTATTGCTCTTAAGAAGAAATGAAAATAAATAAGATAATAAAAATAATATTCTAAGGTAATCAGCAAAGTTTGACTTTCCAAAAATAGTAAAGGAAAAGAAGCACTGAAAAATGTGGTATTGCACTGAATTTCTGTCTCTGATGAAGAAGGCAAAGATTTAAACCAAGAATGCTATGTAATTTTCATAAGAAATTAATTATTAATATTGTTTTGTAATAAGCATTATCGGTCATATTAAATAACCAGGTAATAAGATGGCACGTTATATCCAAAAACATTTTTCAAAAATTTTGCTTTATATTTCATATTTAATGCGTTGAAATAAAAGTTTATCCTCGGTTAATGGTTTATTGCAGTTTAAGCCCACCGGAGAAGAAATTAAACCATATCTCTTGAAAACCTGTCTTTCCTTCAAAACATATTGTTCTAAAATTAGAAGGATAAATTTATGCAATCCAGAGACATCCCATAATAATGCAAGAGGAAGAAAGTTGTTGATTCACTGTTTCTAGCCATTCAGTGTTAAATTTGGGGGGTGGAGTAAATATTGCCGATAGAAAAGTATTTATGGAAGAAATGAATTGTGATTGCTTGTATTTCATTATCGGATTTAGGGAGGTTATGGATATTTATAATAATACTATAAATAGAATAATTGATGGCGATCATCAAACCTCCCTTTTTTGTATTGTTTAGTATCTTTTCTATAAATATGTTTAATAGGCAAATGAAATTCACCAAGGTTAAATAAAGGTTATAAGATTGTTAAGAAATGGTCTCCTGATTTATAAAAATATGAACATGTTTAAAAATTTGAGAAGCCATGGCTTTTTAGCTCCAGTGCTTCTGGCATTCCATTGAACAATATTTAAATTTTTAAAGAATGTGAAAAGAACATTAAACTGGGAAAAAAAAATAAAGAGCCAATAGAATCTAAGTAGTTCATATCTAATTGGTCAGTTTGTTTATGATGGTAAGAGGATTAGTTCGGCAAAGTTTTTTTTTTTTTTTTTTTTTTGTTTCATGAGGTTTGAGACAAAATTGTCAAGATCATGCAAAATTCAGATCCAGATTTTTTCACTTTGAATTTCTTTTTATTTTTGATGCTGAATATTTGCGTGTTTTGGAAAGTTTTTCTCAATGACTGGCCGAGTGAAGTTAGTACTATGGTGAAATTTTCTGATTTAATAGATTCTTGGGATGAAGCTATTTGAGCTTGACTAACGTCCCTTAATCATTTTCTGTGTTTCCAAAGTGTGTTGTTTAAATAACTGGGCAATTTCTTCTTTAGTGATGAATGCAGAGTGTGTGATGGAAGCAGTTTGGAGTTTGAAGGAGAATGTTTCTTCCTTTTTCTGATGATATAATCTACAAGTTTCAATGAAGGATGGACGATTTAGAGTTTTGAATTTTAGAACTTTTTTTCTGAGTCTTTCTCTTTGAGCATGTTATGTCAGTGGCTTTATCAGCTTTGCCACACTGAATATATTTAAGAAAATCAGATATACAAGATGACAAAGTATGAGGACCACTGCATTGCTCACAATTTTTGCAAGAATTAGTGAGATAAGTAAAAGAAAAAGCACTTCCGACACAGAACAGAAAGCAAGTGATTATTTTTCTGGATAAAATGATGCAATTATTGGAAGACTTGCCTTTATGATAACCAATTCTTGAAAGTGATCTGTAGGGATAAGCAGTTTTCCTGGATGGGTGATAGGCATATTGCCCCATGTTTAAGAATCATTACATTTAAGGCTAAATTATTTTTCAGAATCTCGGGATGAGTTTTAGGAATTGTTCTTTCAGAATCTCGAATATAAGAATAAATGATTGAGCTCTGTGCTGGGCAAAGATTTCAGATCCTGTAAAATATTTCCTGGTTTTGGCCCAGCAAGTGTAGTTTTCCTCTCCTGAGGTATAATTCATATATAAAATATTGGACGTGGCACTCGCCATATTATAGCCAAGTAAATTAAAAATCCTAAGTAGAAACTAGTTTTGTTATACATGGAACCAAAATATCTGGAAAATAAAACTATGCAAAAAGTAATAGAGAGAAAAAAAATAGATAGCTTACTTCAATTGGAGAATATATATATATATAAATCTAACTGTAACATTTTATAATTTTAATTAAAATACCATACAAATATTTATTTATGTATCAATTTTCAGTAATTTGAATTTCTAATAAAACTGATTATTTCAAATTTTATTAAAAATTTTGTGTGTAAATTCGTGTATATTACTTTCTGCAATGTTATTATTATTAAATTTTTATTAATATTCTTAAAATTTTTAATAAATTAAAATTAAATTCTGATCATCTAAAAATATTTCATTGCTATTTGAAGTGTAGTTCTTCTCCTGAGTATAATTCAAATATAAAGTATTGGACATGGTACTCGCCATGTTATAGTGAAGGAAACTAAAAATACTAAGAAGAAACCGGTTTTGTTCTACATGAACCCGAAATATTTGAAAAATAAAACTATGCAAAAAGTAATAAAAGAGAAAAAAAAAAATTGTAGCTTACTTCAATTGGAGAATTATATATATCAGATTGAAACATTTTATTGTTTTAATTGAAATACATACAAACATCTATTTATATTTCAATTTCAGCAGTTGGAATTTCAAATAAAATTGATGATTTCAAATTTTATTAAAAATTCTTTTTGTAAATTCTTGTAATTCAGTACATAAGTATTGATAGATAACCTATCAATCAATAGTATGTTATTTTCAGTAGTGTTATTATTATTGTTTTTTATTAATATTCTTGCACTTCTTTAAAATTTTAATAAATTGAAATTTAATCACGTCTGAAATATTTATTTAATTTTAATTTGTTAAAAATTAAGATATTGCTATTAAGAAGATTTGCATTCTGCATATAAGGAATTAATGATGGTAATTAAAAATGTACTGATAATTTTTTCCTTTTTTTTTATTGACTATTTGATTTCAATTATAGAGCCACACATCATGAAAAATGGAGAATATGCAGAAAATGAAAATGAAAAATAAAGCTAATAATAAAAAATTTAAATCAAAAGCAGGTAAATAATTGCATTATTCTTTATGTGCTAAATGATAATATTTTTATTTTTGACGAAGCTTTATAAATTAAAAGCAAAACAATGATTTTTTTTTAATGGTAGTAAAGGATATTTCTATTAATAAATTCTGACTTTGATTGCATATTTGTCTCATTAAAATTGATAAAAATATGATAGTAATCTAGTTGAAATTGTTAAAAATTTAATTGATCTGCATATTACAGAACAAATAATTTAATCAAATTTACATGATTTAAACTAATCATTCCCAGAGAGATGCATATTACACTCAATTTGTCAAATATCAAGTCTTCTTGTATTCGTCTTATTACTATATTCGTCTAATTATTCTAATTGTAGAAGAATTGTAATTGTTATTATGGATTGTATGTATGTTTATATAATTTTTTACAATTAAGCATTTTTAAATTGAATTAAAAAATAATTTAAAGTTTTTCTATGTGAACATGTATCCTATTTAGTAAAAATTTAAATTTATATTATATATATATATACAATAGCATTTGATAGTAATAAATGGAAATAAGTATTGCAATATATTACCAATGTTTTCGAAAAAGTTATAGACTACCAGTTTTCAAATAAATAATTTTAAGTATTATGTATGCAATATCTGAATTTGCTATAAAGTATTATTTAAGTATATTTTACAAAAGTTATTTTTAAAATTAATTTTAACAGACTGAATATTTCTGTTACATTTGTTTTTAAACAAAACTTGGATATATTTTTTCAATGAGTAATAAAAACTTATTATTTTATATAATTTATTTCATAGGTGAAAAATTTAAAAATATTTTATTTTTTCAGGTATCGAAGAAAGAAATGAATGAAATAATCTGTAAATTTTGAAATAAAAATATTTTATTTTAAAGATACATCTCTTGATAGATTTGTTTTTTATAATCTAGATATCAATAAGATAAAAATTAACTAGCAATGATATGTCACGAACTATCCATAACTGATTTGACTGAAATTTTACTATGCATAGGTTCTAACAGGGATGTTAAATGGCAAAGCTAATGAGACCCACGTTTCAATTTTTGAAAACATCAAATTTTGTATATTTATATCATTAAAGTGCTTTGCAGATAATCTATTTTAAGGCTTAGTAGTTAACATTCCAACGGTTATAAATGATATTCTTACGGTTATTCTTACATTACATTCTTTATTAGTAATACAACAAAATTAATTAGTATTGTCAGTTAGAAATATTAAGAAAGAAATTTGGGAGATTGTTCTGTAAATGCCCAGGTTCATAATTTGTAAAATTTCTGCTACAAACACCAAAATAATCTTTGTTGCTAAATCCAAAATAAAACAAGAATTACAAGATCAAGGTGTTTCTTCTATTAGGAAAAAATTACATCTATTACATATAGAACTCTATCTACTAATACTAAAATACGTTCATACGCAATGACTACATCCGTTTCAGTGAAAGCTGACTTAGATATAAACTGGTTTAATTTATCCACTCGTTAAAGTTTAAGCCTTCATCTAATTCTATTAATTAAAAATCAATAGATCTCGCATCTGGACCGTTTTTCATCCAGCATTGCACTTCTCCATTCTCAAACAATAAAAACTAAAGATACTTTTACTTAGAAAAAAAAAATAACACTTTCTATCTAGTAGGATACTTAAAAAAAAAAAAGTTGTTTCCAAAAGAAAGCTGATGTCAGAGAATTTCAATGATAGTGAGTAATTATAGTTATGATCTTTACAGACCTTGTTTTGCATTATCACACATTTAAAAGATTTTAGAAAATCGTTATATTTTAATCATATTGATAAGATTTTACTTGTTAAAAATTTTTATGCTTTCAGAAAATGTATTATATAATTTTTATGCATAGTTCTAAACTTTTTGTATTTCTGAAATCAGTGTTTACCATATTTCTGAGATTTTATTTTTAAAAGAAAAGCTTGTCCAGCATTTTCAAATAGGTGTGGCGCAGTTCAGCCCAAACTAACATTTATGTCATTTAACCATACATATGTTCCTGTCACGTATGTCCATTCTTGTCTTTCTGTCCATCCTAATGAAATACGTATTTTTATCTGGAGGGAATGTGGGAGTTGAAACAAACTTGAATTTGGTCAAGAAATATCAGATTTTGGGGAGGTGAGTTGATAGTCTGGACTGGTTTCACAGTGAATAGCCGTATCGATCTGAACATCTTTAGAAATAGATTTTTAACTGCTTTGCAATATAGGGATGACGTTATACCTTTTGTAGCCTGTTGAGATGCAGCATACGGACATAAATTCATTTTAATTGATGACAATTGTAGCTCTTTAGTGCTGGTTTCTTAACGGGGATTTAATCATACGAATAATCTGGCCAGCATGTTATCCATTAATGAAACCAATAGAACATGTTTATGACATTCTAGGCAGATGAGTTGCTGCCTCCACAAATGGTTTAGGAGCTGGAACGAGTTTTTGAGATGTGGGACATAATACCCCAGTTTCTTATTAATATTTCAGTAGACTCCATGTCTGAGAGGTGTTCTATGTTATTGTCCGTCAGGGTGACCATATGTCATATCTTTTTAAAAAAACTCACATTTTTACTCTTTTTTTTTTTTAGATGCACAAATGGTCTGTTTTTCGTTTCGTAAGAGAAATTTTTTATAAAAAGCATTTTTTTTTTCTTTAATTTATATCTGCCTTTTCCCCCATAACTTAAGATAATAATAATTACGTCTGTGGATAACTTACCAATCATCGAAACTCTTCCCCATTCATAATATTCATTCAAAATTTCAATATGCTTATTTTGTTTGGAGCAATTACCTTTAAAAAAATATTTTCCAGATTAATTTTTCTTAACTTTATAAAAAAAATTTTTATTTCTAAGAATTTTTTTTTTTAAATGTAACACACTAAATAAGTACCATTGCTGGCATATTTAACAGAAATGAGTGCAAAAGTTTTATTTTAATACACAGCACATTTAAAAATACTTAACAAAATGTAGTAAAACAATGTAAAAATTACACACATTTATAAAAAAGTAAATATTATGTAACACATTTCGAATTAGATATCTTGGTGAACAATGATTTAGTCGTCTATCTTGCACCAAGCTGGTAAACGTTTGGAACCAGACGAAAAATTAGCATTCATGAAAAACTGAAAACCCTCTTCTGCCGTTATCAAATTTTCGTACTGAGCCAGTGCCTTTTGAAGTTCAGGTATGTTCAACTTGTTAATACCACATCTTCCAAGTATAGGTCTGGGATTCAACAAGAGATCGCGAACTAGTTTATAATCACCCTTCGTTGCCAGCTGACTTGAAGCCCAACGTACGGCACTTCTCAAGCGTGTTATTGGTGGTGCGTGCTTAAAGTACCCCCCATCAAACATGATCCAGAGTGTATTCGTGGAAGCTTCTTTCAAATTTTCCGAAGTAAGCACCGACAAAGAATTGTTCTTGAGGAAAATCAGACACTTTTTCTTTACGGATTCTATATCGGAGAACTGGTCGAGGAAGGTGCAGACGTTGTCGCAAGTAATTTCCAATTCGGCTAAGCGGTCCTCGCACAGCTTCATCATTCCCTTTTGTCCAAACTTCGCAGCTGCGCGGTATGCCTCTGCTACGGCATCCACGCTCAGATTGCCCAATTCGTCTGTGTAAATATAACGAAGTAAATACTCGAATCCATCCTCAGGAATGTCGTCTCTGATTTCTATGGTTGTCAGAGAAGTGTTGGATTGCTTTTCCAGCAGCAGTTTAAAAAATTCCGGGCTCCTTGCCGCCAGAATCAGGCGGTGGGCTTTGAACTTCCTCGCCCCCACCACAAGTTGGATGTCGGCGAATTCCTTCGTTTGGTAGATGTATGCGATGCCAGCCTTCAACGATTTTATTTCGTTTTGCCATCGTTGTTGTTTCGGTTTTGTCTTTTCTGCAAAAGAGTAATGTCTAAATCAGACCATAATACACTGAAGTGACAAAAGTCATGGGATACCTCTTAATATCGTGTCGGCCCTCCTTTCGCCCGGCGAAGTGTAGCAACTCGACGTGGCATGGACTCAACAAGTCGTTGGAAGTCTTCTGCAGGAATATTGAGCCATGCTGTCTCGATAGACGTCCATAATTGTGAAAGCGTTGATGGTGCATGATTTTGGGCACGAACAGACCTCTCGATGATGTCCCATAAATGCTCGATGGGATTCATGTCGGGCGATCTAGGTGGCCAGATCATTCGTTGGAATTGTCCAGAATGTTCTTCAAACCAATCGCGAACAGTTGTGGCCCGGTGACATGGCGCATTGTCATCCATAAAAATCCCATCGTTGTTTGGGTCATGAAGTCCATGAATGGCTGCAAGTGATCTCAAGTAGCTGAACATAAGCATTTCCAGTCAATGTTCGGTCCAGTCGCACCAGAGGACCGTCCATGCCATGAAAAAACAGCCCACACCATTACGGAGCCACCACCAGCTTAAACAGTGCCTTGCTGACAGTTTGGGTCCATGGCTTCGTGGGGTCTGCGCCACACTTGAACCCTACCATCAGCTCTTACCAACTGAAATCGTGACTCATCGGACCAGGCCACGGTTTTCCATTCATCTAGGGACCAACCGATATGCTCACGTGCCCACGAGAGTCGCTGCAAGCGATGTCGTTCTGTCAGTAAAGGCACTCGAGTCGGTCTTCTGCTGGAATAGCCCAAGAAAGCCAAATTTCTCCGCACAGTTCTAACAGACAAGTCCCTTGTACGTCCCACATTGATTTCTGCGGTTATTTGACGCAATGTTGCTTGTCTGTCTGTTAGAATTTACGACTCTTTGCAGACATCGCCGGTCTCGGTCGTTAAGTGCAGGCGGTCGACCACTGCGCTGTCCATGGTGGGATGTTATGTCTGAAATTTCATACTCTCGGCACACTCTTGACACAGTGGATCTGGGAATGTTGAATTCCCTAACGATTTCCGAAATGGCATGACCCATGCGTCTAGCTCCAACTAACATTCCGCGTTCAAAGTCTGTTAATTTCCGTCGTGCGGTCATCATCACGTCAAAACCTCTTCACATGAATAACTTGAACAGAAATGAAAGCTCTGCGAAAGCACTGCGCATTTATACCTGTTCTACGCGATGCTACTGCCATCTGAAAATTTGCATATTGCTATCCCATGACTTTTGTCACTTCAGTGTAATTCTCCAATAATAAGTCATAACAACGGATTTATAAAAGACGACGACGACGATTTGCCAGATTGACGGAGAACCTTGATTGCTTAGCAACCTCTAGTTCCTGTTTTTGAATGAGAGAAGTTTCTTAAGCTTTAAGCCCATTGATTAGATAGAAAAGGAGTAATATATATACAGGGTGTCCCAGCAAGACCGGATAAACTCTGCACAGCCAGATTCGTTGTTTGGAATACATAAAAAATGCCCAAAGAACAGTACCTCTACAACCCATATAGTTTTCGAGAAAAATGCGAGAGAAAATGTATGACGTCATATCCGGTTTACGAAAAAAAAAAACTTTATTCGAAACAGGAACATCGTTACTAAAAACAAGTAATATAAAAAAAAATTTTAAAGTCAATCCCTACTTTTTTTTTTTTTCACTATATTGCAGAAAGTCCTTTATAAATAATTTTCATTCATTTTTTAAGTTTATCTGGCGCCATCTATTGGTAGATATATGCAACTTAAATCTGAAAAAAAAAAAAAAAATTAATTAATTAAATTTAGTTACTGAATTAATATTTGAAAAAACTGTATTAACATCCAGTGTCATCCACTACGAGTTCAAAAAATGTATTTGAACTTGAGTGGATGAATAAAAAAGTATTTTATGAACGATTGAAAATTTGAACAAGATATATATATAGGGAGAGTGTGAGCTAATAGAAGGAATTGAATAATTCTCCAATAATAAATTATAACAACGGCTTTATAAAAGGAAGTATCGATTTTCCATCTTGAACAGTTACACCTGCCAAAATACATTTACAAAAATTCCACTATAGAAATTTATAATTTTTTTTAATTGTGTAGCTCAGGGATGGTCAACCCAAATGATCTTGCAAGCCACTTTGGAAATGCATCATAACTCCGCAGACCGCATATAAAATTATATATCCCCCTATTAGATTTAGACCCATTATAGACATTTTTTTGGAGTGAAAATTGAAACATAATGAGTTATTATTTTTGTGTTCACTATTATTCTTACATGTAAACATAGATAGCATAACAATAATGATACTAAACGCACATTGTAAAGAAATATACACAGTCCGGTCACATTAATGTGACCACCTGTCAAAAGCCACAATATACACTCTTGTATATTTTGGCTTTAAGTGGAGTGTGGAATGTGGTATTAAGTGGTATTTAAGTGGAATTCTTTATATATACTCCACTGCAATGTGCTGTCACCTGCCTTTTGTTATTGGTTATTTCACGTTGACGTCGGAAGTAGGTGGCGGTCACATTAATGTGACTGGACTGTGCGTAACACTAATGAAATATTTTTGTTTTCTAATGCAGCTGGCAAACAGACATGGACGTCTTGGATGCCTTAAGGCAAAGTGCTGCACAGACGTTACTCACTTTGCATTACCTAGGGGGCGCTGTAACTTGATGGTAAGCCACGGACGCGGAGTAACAATATGCCCCCGCAACGCTCTACGAACCTATTAGGACCGGGACCTACGGTTTAAAGTGGATTCCGAACCACTACAACACCCATGGGCAAAGCCGGGATTTGAACCCGATAGCTGTGGTACCGAACGCCAGAGCGCTAGCCATTCGGCCATTAGGCCATCAGACCCCCACTAATGAAATATAAAAAATACATAAATGTAAACGAAATAAAAAACACGAAATCATTAAAAAATATTTATTTTACTACTGCTATATTTGTTTCTTCCATCTTTCACTTAGCTTTTTGCGAATCGATCTCAATTAGGGTATTTGCACATCGTAATGAGTGTTGCAGGTTAGCGTCCGTTATGTTTCAGCGTGTTTTGTGTTTGGTCAATTTCATTTTTAGAAAAAAACAATTCGCAGGTGTAAGTTGAACCAAAAGCGCAGACAACTTCAACTAAGAGTCTAGTTTGCTCTACTCTCAACAATCAACTGTGCGTATCTAGGGATGGTTACAGCGTCACTTAAAGTGAAATATTATATTAGATGTTCCAAGATGAGCCCGCATCATGAGTTTGTAGAATATAACTTAATTATTATACGAATTCATAACTGTAAACTCATGAATAAAGCAGGCAATATCTGTCAATAAAGCAGGCAATATCTGCAATATCTGTCATATATACGCAAGAATATCATTTTAAAATCAAAGTTAATTTTTATCATCATTTCGACAGTTAATTTTTGAATAGATGGATGCACACATTAATACATTGGTTTTCACTACTTTGGCCATTCTAAAATAAATATATTTTGTAAAAATGTGATAAATCTCACGAAAAATATTCAGGGGGGCCCCCATGGCCTAGCCGATTACAATTTTTAACCCATAAAATATAATTTGTTCATTTTTATCCATAAAACATATGGGTATTGTTTTGGAGTGTTTTTTTTTGTTGTTGTTGTTAATTTTAGTTTTCAATGATAATTCACCCTTAGCTACAGTCATAACAACTTTTAAGTACAAGAATCGCTGGTAGTTATCATTTTTTATCTTAATCTTTTCCTGTAAAGTTGATTATAGTCACTTTTTTACCGATAAGAAATAATGAAATATCACTGCTATGGAATAACTGGTAAATTACATAATGTTTAACTGCTAAATTGCAGATATAAATGTTTTAACTGGTAAATTAAACACTTTTTATATGTTTTAAGCAGTTAATATTTTTTTTTTTTGGAAAAAAAATTATAACTGGTAATAAATTAAAAGAACGAAGCAGAAACAACGAAAATTAGGATCATAGAAATTTTTAGAAAAGAATTTTCAGAAGATTACTTACATTTAAACTCATTAAAACATAATTAAATAATGCTTAAAAATCTTCGCGTATAATGATACGATCTTCAGCATCTTTCCATTGTTTTGTAACATTGTTTTGCTAAATTTCATGATGGCAGATATATGACAGTTTTAAAAGCTTTTTATCATGTGTGAACATGATGTTGTTCTGGTTAGAGGTCCATGACGTTATCAGAAAATGAGGGCCAAGCAAATAAAACTCCATTTAAAATTTTGCAGAAAATGCAACTTTTGAAATGGCTTCATGAATAACGTCAGTCTTAAAGAATTTTCTGGAGAATTTGGCTTTTGTTTGAAGTATTTTTAGTATGATTTTGAGGCCCTTTTCATGTCTTGGCTTGGGATTTTAAACATTTGTATATCCAATAACTATAAGTACTCGTAGTGCGTTGATCAATTCCTTCTTCTTGAAGTTTCACATTTATCACTTTTGGTATTTTCCGTGCTTATGGAGCTGTTTAGTGCTTCTTATTGTGTTTGGAATACTTCATTCTTCATTTATTCCTAGAATTTTCAAACTTTGATATATTCTTTTGACTATTGAATGTTATAATGTTTCTTGTTGAATTGGGAATACTTCATGCTTCATTTATGCCTTGTTGAATTGGGAATACTTTCATGGTCTGGAATTTTCAAACTTTGATATATTCTTTTGACTATTGAATGTTATAATGTTTCTTGTTGAATTGGGAAATACTTCATGCTTCATTTATGCCTGGAATTTTCAAGGTTTGATATATTCTTTTGACTATTGAATGTTATAATGTTTCTTGTTGAATTTGGGAATACTTCATGCTTCATTTATACCTGAAATTTTCAAACTTTGATATATTCTTTTGACTATTGAATGTTATAATGTTTCTTTTTTGAATTAGAAATACTTCATGCTTCATTTATGCCTGGAATTTTCAAAGTTTGATATATTCTTTTGGGTATTGTATGTGATAACGTTTCGTGTAGAATTTGGAATACTTAATTCTTCATTTACGACGATTTATCTTACTTTTATATATTCTTTTAGAGATTCTTGAACAATTCTTTTTCATAAAGTTCTTGATCTATTATTCCACATTGCTATATTCATGTAGTTATTGAATGTGGCCATTCTTGTAGTATTCTAATCAATTGCTTCATATATCTCTTGCATTATTAAACATTGGCATATTTCTGAGTTTATTCAACCGTTCTCGAATGCTCACACATGATAAGTTGAAATTTGCCGAGCAGATTTCAGTTTTTATTCTATTTCTTATTCATTTCTTATTTTTTTTATCAATATACTGAAATAATTTTTTATAACTACCTTGAAGAACGACTATTTTATACACTCAAACTGAATTTATCAAGTATGGCATTGGTTACAGTTAAATGTAAAAGTATTTTTTTTTATTAGAATAGTTTGTGTTAGCACAAAAAAATCATATATATATATATATATTAATCCAATTCAAATACTTTTTATTTCCTTTATATATTTTATTGAATGTTTGAACAATATTACATCTAAACATATGTTTTTCATAAATCCATGGTTACATACATTGTTATAGTACTAATATTAATATAGGTATAGTATATCAGTTATATTATTCCTGAATGAACAATATTTATTTTGTTTTTATTAAAAACAATGACAAAATTGACGATTTTATTAAAACTATTGGATGTTTTAGAAATATGAGATAGGGGGGATGAAATAATTAAACTTTCTATTTGTAAAAGGCTGAAGAAAGGAAATTTTACAGTTTATAACTGTAACTCCTTTTAAATTAATATAATAATGTAATTTTTCCTTTTTGAGTTAAATCTGTACATAAAACCCTAACTACAATGTCCCAGACTCACTTTTAAAGTATACATATAAATACAGATAGTTACACGTTTTCAATATTACTGTCAAGTGGGTTTTCCCTTCCATGATTTCATAGTATGGGATTATGGCTAGAATTTATATTACGAAAGGCACATTTAAACTAATTATGCACGTGTGCTTTTGGTTAAATTTGCGCACGCGTAATCAGCAATTTTGGAATTTATACAAACGTGCTTTGATTAAATTTGTTTTTGGTACGTAATATCACGATAACAATACGCAGAAAATATTTGTTTTCGCATATTTTATTTAGAAACTGAACATGCGTCAAGAAATTCAAATTAGCAAAATCAGTAAAGGAAACATTAGCATGCAACTATCTCGTAAATAATATGCAATTTAACTTGACAATATGAAAGAGTAAAAGATACAAATGAAATTATGTTTTTAAATTCTAATCTCACTATTCCGTCTACCTTATTACTAACTTGCTTTTGAGACATAAAATTATAATAATTGACAACATTATGATTTTAATTATTATTACGGTATTGTTTCATGTAATATGTATAAAAATAAAAGATTCTTATAGGAGAAAGTTTCAAGTTGTAATTTTGCTCTACACATTATTTATTTATTGGGCGTAATAGCCGAGTGACTAGCACTCTGGCACAGGTTTCAGGTTCGAGTCCAGGCGGTGCCATGGATGTTTGGAGTGATTCGGGATAACCTTTAAACCGTTGTCCTGGTCTAATATGACTACTGCACCACACCACATCACTGTGCCTAGAGCTGAGTTGCCCCTTTACAGTTTGGGACTGATGTGGGTGAAAAGAAGACTGATTGGGCTCTGTGACGCTCTACGGTCATATGAGACCGGGACCTACGGCTTAAAGTGGATTATACACCATTACAAACATCCATGACTCGAATCCGATACCTGTGGTACCAGTGACAGAGCGCTAGCCAATAGGCCATTGGCCTCTAGGTCTAATATGACTGCAGAATGTAGGACTGACAACTGTACCCCGTAAAAATAAAAGCATCTCCTGTCTTGAAATCTGCCAGTAAGCAGACGACCTCGGCCACCATGGGCTGTTGCGCCACTTATGACGATGGTATATTTTTTATTTACGTCCCAAAAATATAGAAAAATACTGTAATATTACAAAATAAAGTTTTTAACTTATTTGAACAGGGGGTCTGACAGCCAAGTTGCTAACGCTCTGGCGCTCGGTACCACAGGCTTCGGGTTCGAGTTTCGGCGGTGCCATGGAAGTTTGTAGTGGTTCGGAATCCATTTTAAACCATAGGTCCCTGTCTAACACGATCGTAGAGCGTTGCGGGGGTATTGTTACTCCGCGTCCTTAGCTTAGCTTAGCTTATCTTCAAGCTACATGCACCTCCTGGGTAGGCGTAGTAAGTAAAGTCGGTGCAGCGTTTGCCTTAAGGCATAAAAGACAACTGTCTAAGTGTTTGCCAGCTGCATTAGAAAAAAATATTTGAACAGTCATCCATAAATTTTACTTAATCTTTCTCAATTGTTCTTTTTCATTGACGTTTTACTCAACAAAATGTATCGATGTAAAATGGATAATGTTATTTTCTGATTTGTCGCTCTACGGTCATTCTATGCGCATTTTAGGCTAATTAGACCGGGACTTACAGTTTAACGTAGATTCCGAACCACTCATAAACCCATGCCACCGGCAGAATTCGAATCTGATAACTGCGGTACCGACGACCAATTGGCCGTCAGGCCACTTTTATCTTCTGACTATGAATAGTAATAAATCATAACTACTAATTTTATGTATAAATAAATTATAATTTTAGAAACATTAATAAATAAATAGTTCTACTCAACATAGTTTTATTTGATTAAGGTTTTTCTATCACATTAAATAATAAAGATTGTAAATATTAAGAATGACTAAAATGTTTTATGCTCTTAACATTATTTAATTGAAAGAAAGAAAAAAAAAAAGGCTTTAAAATTTTTCAAATAATATATCTATCAAAAAAGGCATATTTTACATTGATCAATTACATAATATTCAGAAAAGAAGTAACAAAAGATAATAACGAGCACATCTACTGCTTATGAAAAACAAACATTTGTTATTTTAAGTCATTAATTTTAACAGATAAAACTAGCAAATTTATAGAAAATTTCAAAAAAACTAACGAAATTTATTTAAGGTATATAGTTATTTAATTCTTACCGTTTTGTTGGTTGGTTTTCGTAGACATTCCGATTTGAAAATTTCGCACAGTTATTGTATCGAATCAAAATGAAAAGGGAGGGTTGCGTGCTATCTACTCGTATTATATCTATTCGAAGTTCAGGTGTATATCTGAAGTTCGTCATTGAGTAGATAAGACGAAATCGAAACTTGCATACACTTACATATAACACCTAGAGTGAAAAAAAAAAAAAAAAGCTTCTCGCTTAAAATATTGGATAAATTCTGTTTGAACATTTCAGTTGTTTTTTCAAAATTCAGTTGTTTTTCAATTTTCAAAGTTCTGCAAAATTTTAGAATGAACAATGTGGACAGATGTAATTTAAGCAAGCAATTTAAGTGAGTTTTATTTACGTTGATAAAATGGAAATTTTACTGGCACCACTGAGTTAAAAGGATAATATGGGAAAAGGCACCAGGAGGAACAATTTCAGCTCTGTCGTGATCTTTTTCAATTCCTTCTATTAGCTCACACTCTCCCTCTATATATCTTGTTCAAATTTTCACTCGTTAATAAATTACTTTTTATTCATCCACTCAAGTTCAAATACATTTTGTTTGAACTTGTAGTGAATAACACTGGATGTTAATACAGTTTTTCAAAATATTAATTCAGTAATTGAATTTAATTAATTAATTTTAGTTTTTTTTTAGATTTCAGGTGCATGTATCTACCAATAGATGGCGCCAGATGTAAGAGGAAAATTTCACCTTTATTTGTAAAGGACTATAGTGAATGGAATATAGTGAAAAATAAGTAGGAATTGACTTAAAAAATTTTTTTTATATTACTTGTATATAAATATCTTTGTATATATAATTCTTCAGCACAAGTGTTTGTCACTGAACTCCTCCTAAGCCGCTGGACCGATTTCGATGAAATTTTTCATGTGGGTTTGAGTAGATCCCTGGGTGGTTTAGATTCACAATTGGACCCTGTAGGTTGGCGCTCTAATCGATATATCTTTTTATATATAATTCTTCTGTACATGTGTTCTGAAGGTGACAAAATAAATTTTGATGAATAAATTGGTTTTTGTGTGCTTTATTTAAAAATTCCGGATATTTTTTACACATAATATATATGTATATACACTCAAGAGCCAAAACATTATGACCACCTGTCAATAACGAGTTGGCCCACCTTTGGCGCGCAACACAGCTTCAACCCGCCTTGGCATGGATGCCACAAGTCCTTGGTAGATGGCCGGAGACAGATTGTACAAGATGTTTAAGTAACGGTCACGCAAATCCGAGATATTGCGAATTGGTGGTCTTTGAACTCTGAGCTGCCGTCCCAGGACATCCCAAATGTGTTCTATCGGATTGATATCCGGTGAGTTAGGCGGCCAGGACATTAACTGGAATTTAGCATCATGTTCCTGGAACCACTCCAACACAATTTTAGCCTTGTGACAAGGGGCGTTGTCCTGTTCGAACATTCCATTTCCAGCTGGAAAAACAGAGGCCATGTAAGGGTGCAACTGGTCCGCAATGATGTTCAGATACCCTGTAGCATTCTTGGTCTGCTCTACCACAACCACGGGTCCCAGAGACGCCCAAGAGAACGTCCCCCAAAGCATAACACCGCCACCACCGGCCTGTGTATGACCTACTGTACACTGAGGGAGCAACTGTTCGCCTGGAAGACGGCGTATGCTGACACGGCCATCGGCGTGATGAATGACAAACCGTGATTCATCTGACCAAGCAACTCTCTCCGACCGATCCATGGACCAGTCACGATGTTCCCGGGCCCAGCGCAGGCGCAGTTGGCGATGACGCTTGGTCAGCAAAGGCACACGAGTGGGACATTTGCTGCGTAGCCCCATATCCAACAGTGTCCGCTGAACAGTGTGCTCCGATACTATTCTACTTGGCCCTGCATTGTATTGGGCGGTCAGCTGAGCCACTGTCTGGCTCCGGTTTTGCTTCACTATGCGAGACAGTCTCCGACGACCTTTTTCTTTGATAGCGTGTGGACGTCCAACACCATGTCGTCTACTGCTGGTTTCACCGTCATTCATCCACTTTGCATAAGTACTAACAACTGTAGATCGCGAACAAACCACGAGTCGTTCAGTTTCGGAAATACTTGTTCCGAGCCTTCGAGCCATTACAATCTGCCCTCTATCAAAGTCGCTTAGATCCGCAGCCTTTCCCATCACACACAGAAGTAAGTGAAAGAATGATTCTTCAGACTGTCCAGCAGCAGTTAAATACCACTTCCACCTTATCACGTGCCTTCCACGTCATCCAGGCGAGTTCATGCAAAATGTAGGGGGTGGTCATAATGTTTTGGCTCTTGAGCGTATATATAAAGGAAAAACATTTTTAAAAAGTACAAGAAAAGCATAAACTCACAAGATGATCAAAGGGCAATATACACTGCCCTAAAATTTTTAATTTTAAAATGTTTATCCTGATTCAATATTAATGTTAATAGAAACTTCTACTTTATTGGCGCAATAGCCCCATAGTGTGGCAAGGCTGCCTGCCTACTGGCAAATTTTGAGACAGGAGATGTGTCTTAGTGGGTAGAGTTGTCAGTCCTACGCCCAACAGTCATATTAGACCAGGACCTACGTATATATATATTATAACACATTGTTAAAAGTTAAGTGAATTCCTAATTAACGTTTTTTAATCTACATTTAAAGTGGATTCTGAACCATTACAAACGTTCATGGCACCACTGGGACACAAACCCGAAACCTGTGGCACCGAGATTCGAGCGCTAGTCACTCGGCTATCAGGCCCCCGTTAATATAAACTATATTTTTGAAAAACGTAATTTTTATTGCATTCCAAGCACTTTGACTCGAAAAGTAATATTTATTATCTATCACAAAGCATTTAATAAAATTATAAATGGTGTAGATGAAAACAAATTTGAAATTAAATTTATTAATCATGAAAAATTTTAATTGACTTTAAGCTTTAAACACAAAGCAGCAATCTGAATTATACATTTCGTACTCTGTAAAATATTGATACGCGTCGAAAAAAATATCATTTCTTTACACTTTTCACTTTTTACTTAATTACCATAAATTTTTGTTTTAAACGTTTTCAATCATTACCTTTCATATACTTTGAAAGAGAATGGAATTTTGATTTTTAAAAAAACTAAACCCATACACATGCACACAAAATATTAAAGGATAGTAAGTACTAAAGTACATAGCTGAATTGCAAGAATGTTATAGTTGAACAAAAAAAAAAAGCTGAAATGTAGTTTGAAGGAAACAATGATACAAAAGAACTTATTTATATTTCCTTGAAATTATGCATAATAATAAGACATGTTATATAAATGAGAATTTGCATAAACCGATTATATGTCATATGATTTCTTTATTCATTTATCAAATTTATTTACTAAGTGTTTTTCCTTAATTGAATACAAATTTGCATTTTGCAAAAATTAGTTGGAAAAATGTTTGATAATGTAATGATTTAAATTCAGTCTAAAAAAAAAATAAATGGAGTAGGAAAATCCATTCGGTAAAGTTGCTGTGATCATTGAAAAGGGTTTAGAAGCAATTTGAGGATGCGCTCAAATTACTTCTAATCGCGCCATAACTTTTAGATAAAATACATCTCGCACTTATCCCTGATAAGCAGTAGCTGAAACAGTTCAAAAATTAAAATGATTCTCATTTAAAAGAAATAGATTTTAGATTAGTGTTATTACGGAACACTTAATTTTTTAGTGTATATTCTGGTATTTTATTATTTGAAATGGTAATTATGGAAAAAAATTGCAGTTTAACCTTTAATTTAAAGGAAATATTTACAAATAATTTAAAACATCTGCCATTATACTTAACCTGTGTCCTTTTAATAAAAAAGCTGTTTCAAATTTATTGAAATAATAATAGTACAATTATTTTTTTAGTTGATTAATTAAAAAACATTTCAAACGAATGCAAGTTTTAAAAAGTTTTTATTCAATGTAGTTTTGGTTCAATAATTATTCAACAACGGTTGAATAATTTTTTTTTTAAATTCAATTAACAACAAAATTGAAAAATAATTTATGGCCAAATCGCAAAATAGGGGCCGTTGGGAGAGTTTTTATGTGTCGTCAACTGAGCGATAATTCGCCAAATGTGGGTTTCTTGTACTGTTTGCAATTCACTTCACTTACAATTGCAACCCATTTTTTGATATCAAATCCCAATAGTCCCTATTCTGTGATTATACATAATTTATTAAATGTAATAATGCGTCTTTTGAGCACATACTTGATAGCTCCTACATTATTCCCACAAATATTTCAAGTATATAGCGAAAAATAAGAAAATAGCCGAATCTATATAGATTTGAAAGCAAATAACAAAATATACCCCTTTCTGAAATGTACTACTTCTTCTCCTATACAGCTCTGGGGCCTGATGGCCGAGTGGCAGGCGCTCGGTATCACAAGTTTCGGGTTCGAGTCCAGGCAGTGCCATGGATGTTTGTAGTGGTTCGGAATCCACTTTAAACTGTAGGTCCCAGTCTGTTTATCTGTCGTGTGCACAAGATGACCGTAAGAGCGACAAACCAAACTTATATAGTTCTTGCATTTAGAATAACATTTAATCATTTTATATAATAACTACCATACAGTAGTTAGTCATAAAATAAAGAGACCTTCTCTATTCAGGAGCAACAGAAAGTTGAGACCAACATTTTCCAAAGCCATTGAAGCCAAAAGTTTATCACTTTTACGCCAAATATTAGCACTATCTTGCCAAAATTTTTAATCTTTGAAATGCTTTATAGTCAACATTTATCGCCAAATTTTTCACTAAGCTAATTTTGTTATTTGAAATGCTTTTATGGCAAAAGTTAATTCTTTATCGCCAATATTCATCGCTTTATCGCCAACATTTATTGCCAAACTTTTTCACTAAGCTAATTTTGGTATATGTGCTTTTAAACCAAAAGTTAATGCTTTATTGCCAAATTTTTATCACTAAAAATTTTATCTCTGGAATACTTTTGCTCCAAATGTTATCTCTCTTTTTCGCCAAAATTTAGCACTGTTGTGACAAAAATTATATCTAAATTGCCTTTATGCCAATTTATATCGCTTTATCGCCAAAGGTTTACCACTATTATGGCAAAATCTGACAAAGAAAACATTTTTTATTTTTACGCCGCTTATTGCCACTTTAAGACCAAAATATATCCTTATTTTGCCAATATTTTATTCTTAAATTGCTTTTACACTAAATTAAGTCGATTTATCGCCAAATTATTATGTGGAATTTTATTTTGCTAACTCACAAAAATGTATCGTTTAGATAAAGATAATAATCGCTGTTACGATAAAATTTCGCCAAAATTATTCTCTAATTCGCCAATTTTTTTTTTTTTAAATGTCAAAATATAAGTCATGTTCTTTACGAAGCTAAATTCGAATGATAAATTAATATTAAATAAAAGAGAAAAAAAGAAGAAACCAGAGAATAATTTACGTTTTATTGAGGTATGTCCTTCGTCTATGGTGGAAACGAACGTTTTATTCCATCGGTGAAATCATAAAAAATTTTGTGGATGTTAAATTTGTGCTGTCGCCGCCACGCGTCCTCTGCCAGATATTTATCAAATGTTCCGGATACATGGCGGATGCCATGAAGCGAACGTTTCAATCCATTTTCCATGCAATACTTAAACACTGCATTCGCACCCAATTTATTCAATTCATAAAAAAAAAATTAAGCATACAAAGGCCCTTTCATCCATTCTGCAGGCTGATAATACTGTACGCCATTCCATTCACCTTTCATCCATTCCTGTACTTGCATAGCCATAGCAAATGAATATGGAATACTGGACTAACAGCACAAATCCACAGAAAAATTTAAGTTGTAACGTTTTTAAAAATTTAAAAATTATTTTAATATTATTAATTTATTTTAAATATTAAAAATTTAAATTGTAACGTTAACTAACATTCTAAAAAGCTAAAGCTTAAAATATTCCGTGCAAATTCTAATAACTGCCACAAAATCCTAACTAAACGAGCATTTTTAAAAAGGAAATTAATTATTTAAGAATAAAATATAAGTTATTAAAAAATTAAAAAAAAAGTTTTTCTTGTTTGTTTCTTATTTTCAAATGTTCACATCATAAAATTGTTTATGTTTTGTATCAGCAACAGACGTACATTATAAGAATAAGCTCGGAATAATCAATAATTTATCAGAATACTTATTTAAGAGAATATATATTTCTGTTCTTATTTACTGCAAATAAGAATTCTGCAACTAATTATCGAAATAACACTAAAATAGTCATTATATTGTTCGGAAAATGAAGCTACGAATTCCTCTAATTACAGTATTGCACCCTAAAAATTGGCGGAAAATTGGCAAAAATATTCAGGGTTGCAAGATTGGCGACGACCTCAGGGGTACAGTATTCTAGATTATAACCAAAATTTGACGTAATAGGCTGTTTGTTGCTAATGTTGGTGTAATAACGATTTTTGTCGATGCAATTTTGTCGAAATTTGGCATTATTTTGGCGAAATAGTTTTACCACAACGCCGAACTTAGCAACCATTTTGTTTATTTACTTTGCTATTTGGCATTCTACTGATAGATTTTGGCGTAATATTGTTTTACTGCGAAAAGTAACTGCTGCATTCATTATTATGTTAACTTGGTGACTTGGTGTCCTAGTGATTTATTGGGCACAAAGGGTACATAAGATTATTACCGATGTAGATGTAGATTTTTACCGATAATTTTAAATTTTATTTGTTATTATTTTTTGAACGATGATTTACTTCACTTTTCAGATTTATCATCTTCCCTATTCTAGATTTTCTAGTTACTATATAATGTATGACATAAAATGCTGGAATAGAAAAAGAAAATGCATCATTAATTTTTCGAGGAATTTTGTCAATAGTACAAATATTTTCTAATTTACAAATGATTTGAAAATTTCTAGCGAAACATGCTTATCTGATCTAGTTGATTATTGAAGTCAATGCTTTTTTATATACAAGATTATAAAATTATAATTTGTTTTATTTAGTTAAATATTTATTTTTTAAAAAACAGCTCAAAATTTTGAGTTTAATCAAACTTTACAGCTATAATAAATAAAAGGGCATTACATAAAATTTATCTTTGTAAAGTTAAAAATAAATTTTACGCTCAAAATAAATATTATCTTTACTAAAATAATCATTTACTTCTCCAAAAAGTCTCTTTCCGTGTTATTTCCTGATTTTGAAAAAGGAGATATTTGACTTTGAAATGACTTTTAGAACATTCCACCTGTAGGAAATCACCAAAATAAAAAAATTAATATTCTCAGGAAAGTAATGGATGTTTTGAAAATTCATCGGAAGAGGAAAATATCGTGTATTAATTCGATTCAAGGTCAAAAAATGCAAAAATAATGTTTCTAAGTAAAGATAAAACGATGGTAGGGATGTAATAGAAATAATCGAACACACGGGTTCTTGAACTTAATCTATGTGTTGCTGTCGACCAAGTGGGATAAAAACATGTGTATATATATATATATGTGTGTGTGTGTGTGTGTTGTTTCTTATCTCACTTGGTCGATAACAACATGTAGATTAATAGACATAGATATATAGACATTAAACTATTTTTAATTAAAAATACACAGTTCAGTCACATTAATGTGACCACCACCTACTTTCGACGTCAACTTGAAATAAGCAATCACAAAAGGCAGGTGGCAGCACATTGCAGTGAAGTGTATATAAAGAATTCCACTTAAATACCACAATCCACACTCCACTTAAAGCCAGAATAGTGAGTGTATATTCTGGCTTTTGACAGGTGGTCACATTAATGTGACTGGACTGTGTATTATATACATATAGATATATAATATTTTTAATTAAAAATAGTTTAGATATTGAGAAAAACACACAGTAATTCAGAGTCGCCTTTTCGAGAATTTTTTTTTAATGACTGATTTTTTAGCTGAATTGAGCTGAACTTTATTTAAATTGTGTCTGGTTTTTTTTTTATTGGGAATAGCCTGTATTTTATGTAAGTGAATAAGAATAAAAAGCGTTATATTGATTTTAACATAAATCGACCGTAATTTGGATTGTCTCATAATCCTTACATATAGATTACCTTTCAATTCAGCCATGATTTCTAAGGTTTCATTAAATCCTAATTTCGTAAAAACATATATACGAAATGATTAACAAAAAAAATTAGTATGTATAAAAAAAAGTCATTAAAATGTTTTAATTCCTTTTCATAAGGACAGCTAATTTTTTTTTTTTTTGATAATTAAAGTAATTAGCAACAAATATAATTTTGAACAAATCTGAACAATAATAATTTGAACAAATTTTTAGATTTAACTTACATAACTTTGCGATATACATATAGCAGCATGGAAGCTGCTGTAATCTGCAGTAGAAATCTAAGTGGTATTTATTTTAAAAAATGAAATGAGTTTATTTTACTTCGTTTATTAAATGGATATTTAAAGGGTTTAAGAAATTGGGTTCCACTTCTGAAAAAACGATGGAAGATCAGCAAGCATGTGCACAGGCTGCCAAAGTTTCAAATCGTCTGTAGTAACAGCGAATGAAATCATGAACAAACCATTACAAGTCTTCTGGTTAACACTTGCTTAGCAGTTCTAATAATATTTTTGAGAAAAAAAATTCTAAAGTTGGAAATGGAAAAATTCCAAGTTAGAGGTTAATTTATCATGTTAATTAACTTTGTTACGCGACTGTATTGCACCATAAGTTATTCCCTACAAGGAATTTCCAGTGATACCAATTTTGTAAAGATTTAATGATAATTAAGAAAATTATTAAGGGCATCCTCCTATTTTTTAGCCGACTGTACAAAAAGTGACACATAAATAAAACCCTAATTTTGAGTGAATGTATTTGAAATGAAAAAAAAAAGTTTATTTGGTTCGTAAAAAGGTGAATTTGGATTGCCAACAGATATATATGCACATCAGACACAAATATATATATATTTATATGCATAAGGACACGTCCTATAAATACAAAAAGTAAAAAGAGAACAGGTACGGAATGGACCAGGATTGTCAAACAAGCATATATATATATATGTTATAAATTTCTATACATTACAACATAGGTTACAAATTTGTCATAATTAGAATACCAGTGAGAACATCTTAACACAAGGTTACATTAATAAAGAAAACAACAATCTATTAGTGTTTTTAAAGTTCTGGGTGTTAACTGATAAATTGATTACTATTACGAATTGATCCAAATGATTGAATAGATGAAAATTTTGATATTTCAGATTTATGTCTAATAAAAACTGCATACATGGCGAAAGCTAAACTAGCACGGTAAAAAAAAAAAAAAAAAAAAAAAAAAAAAAAACAAACAAACAAAAAAAAGTAGCAGCAAAACAGTAAGCATAACTTTCTAAGAAAAGATTTAAAAAATTTACAAATCAGTCAGTATCATCAAAAATGATTTATTTATAATAAAATCACTAAACAATGAAATGCTGTCAAAAATGCAAATAAATTTCGTTGTAATATTCCGAAAAGAAATTTCACGTTCTTTTTAGAAATGTAAGTTATTAAGATTACACAAAAATTACCTTTATATCTTTGAAACTAAAAATTAATGGATAAATGCTTTTTGCAAATAACTTGACGAATAGAAAATGTAAAATGTAATATATAAAATGTATAGTAAGAAAATTCGATTTTCTCTGAAACGGGTGCAAATTTATAATAACAAACATAGCTTTTAGTGAGCTGCTTAGTAATTACTGATTTATTTTTTCAAAATAAATTCAAAAATAATAACTGTTTTAGGCTAATCAATTATTGGCAAAATGTAACTTTTTGTCTGTTAACTTAATTATGATGACTGTTTGTTATGGAATATTTTGCTTACTTCAAATTTGCAAAATATTTTTTTTTTTTTTTTTTTGGAATTGGTGAGGGGTTTTTTGTAATTCGAAATTATAAAATTCATACTGTTGTAAAGTGATTAGTTTAATTTAATTTTTTTAATAAACCAAAATGTAGTTTTTCTACTATATTTTCTTTTGAGGAAGATCCCTTTTAATATCCAGGATTAGTCTGCAAGTTTGCTTGGATTCCACTTTCCCTGATGACTTTTTCCATTGTTGAAATACATTGGTTCAACACTCAGAAAAAAAGTACAAGTGTCAATCCATAAAATATATTTTTAGAGAACATGCTACATACCAGAGCTTCATTACTTTGAAGGAGTTATGAATCTAGTTCACCGTAGTTCTCAGCTTTTCGATTGCCAAGAAATTCAGTTACGACATTTTTAAGACTTAAACGCAGCTTTTTTCAATTACATTCAAACTTTGCTTATAATTATGGAACTTAATAAGCTCTATTTTGGCCCGCAAATATGCCCTCTTTTTATTTTATCTTCACTGATCCTAGGGAATTTGTTATTTAAGTAAAAGAAACCTGGTTCACTTTTATCTATCGCCTTTAAAAAAAGTTTTCATTAATCCGAGTTAGATGTGCAAGGAAGGAAGACATATGGGTTTAAGTTTTACAAGTGAGTGAGAAGTTACATTTTTTTGTCCAAATATCAGATTTCTTTTAGGCCATTGTTCGTAGAAAAAAAGATTTTTGCAATGTCTGTTAAACAAAATTTAATATATCCTTGTTGGAGACCTAACAAAGTCTGTAACTTTCAAACCGCAGCAAAATATTTCAAAAATGTTGTTGACATTTTACACAATCCAGTCACATTAATGTGACCACCACCTACTTTCGACGTCAACGTGAAATAACTAATCATAAAAGGCAGGTGGCAGCACATTGCAGGGGAGTGTATATAAAGAATTCCACTTAATACCACTTAAATACCACATTCCACATTCCACTTAAAGCCAGAATATACAAGAGTGTATATTGTGGCCTTTGACAGGTGGTCACATTAATGTGATTGGACTGTGTATATTCGATAGAAAATCTTCATGTTGTCATACGTCTCTTTCACAAGACCTGCATAGGCAAGTCGATGGTTTTTCATTCCCAATATGAAGAATCACAGCTCTTAAACTGAGTTTAGAGGAATCTATAAAAAACTTTTATTATTAAGTATCATGACGATCTTCTAACTCACTCAGTAAGCAATCAACATCAGTACAATTTGCTGAATTGCCTTTCGTGCAGAACAAGTATTAAAGGTTTAATTTCTAATTCACGTCGACGATAAGAAGAAATTATAGTTCCCTTCTCAAGGAAATTTCAACATTTTAATCTTGATGCCAACCATTCTGACCGATTCTTTGACAAGTTTAAATCACGAACAAGATCATTGAGTTGAGACTAATTGATTCTATAAGGTTCTGTAGACGTTATACGAAAATCCTGGTCTTCATTGTTGTCTTAATTGTAAATCTTCAACGTCAGAGTTTTCTGAATGTGAACTCTAATTTTCAAGTGCCTCTGGGATTGGAAACTCGTTACTGTTAGGAACAAGATTGATAGCTGAAGGAAGGTGGGAATATTTAATGGTCTTCTTGGTCTTGCTTGTTATTCCAGCAATTTTTTTAGTGCAAAAATAATAGTATGCGGAATGGTCCTTTGATTTCTCCATACCATTAAAATTGCAAAGTGCATATGTCGCAGCTTTCCGTTAAGTCAACCACTAAGTAATATCACATGTTACAGCACAGCAAACACAAGAGCCCAAAATGCAACCTGATAATCGATTTCACACTCGAAATAAATTTAATAAGCCTTTTTTATATCAGGAAGTTAAATTTTTCTGTTGGGACTTCAAAAGTTAATTCATCAAAAATTATCTGGTTGGTTTTTCTCAATTTCGTGGCATTTTTAAGGAATATGTTGATACAAAAAAAAAGACTTGAATGGAAAGTATTTCCCTATAAGTCAATATAAATATCTTTCTAACTCGACATGCAGGTCTAAACGTTGTTGGCGACCATCTTCTCATAATAAAACCTCAAACAAATAGAGTTACATCAAACAAGACATTCTGCTGTCTGTGAAATATACATGTATTTAATATATGTAAAATTACAAAAACACTGAGCCCGGTGAGCAACTTTTATGATTATATTAGGCTTCAGCGTTGAAAAATACGTAAGAAACAGCTACAATTGTTCATTTAAAAAAATTATTGTCGACGAGTGTAACTGGGAAAAAAAACTTTTGAGCGAAAAGAAATTTTACATTGTTTAGAAATAGAAGCTCTTTAGACAACAAAGGAATAATTTTCAAATTTGAAACTAAATATAAATGTGCAAATGTGTTTCGTAATTCACTCACACTGACATTTATTGCTGAAGAAGTGACTTGAACAGAATTCTAAAGTTAATAAATAAATGTTTTGTAGAAAAAAATAGAAAGTTAAATGTTGTTCTAAAATAAACAGCAGTATATAAATAGAATAATAATAGCAGTTATTATTCAATATTAATAATTTTCCAATTAGACAGTTTATAATAAAATAAGAAAATAAAGAATGAGAAAGGAAATTGATATATATATGATAAGTGCTTCATAATTTTCAGCGTAAAAATATGCTTCATAAATTGTTTCACGAGGCTATTCAAATAATTTATAAAGGAAAACAGAGGTTTTTTAAGGAAGGGCTCCAGAATGCCAATTACTAAAAATGTGACGTTTTATGAGTGAAATAACAATTGAAAATATTATCATAAAGCAGAATTTCAGACATTGTTTATGTTTAAATTTAATAAAGCAATCCAGAAATAATTGCTTTCCTTTTTTTTCTCTATAATCGAAAACTCTTTTTTATTTTATTGAATGAAATAATAAATATAAGAGATTTATTAATTTCGTTTTTAAGTAATCAATTTATTTGAAAAGATTTTTGATACGTGTTCTTTAACATCGCAAAAAGACAACTAGGTTTATTTTACTGCGATTCTAATATAAGCTATGTTAACAAATAACAATTTATCTAATAATTATTAAAACGAAGCAGAAGATTTTTAATGCAGTTAAATTTTTAAATATGAATTATTATTACTTACAATGCAATTTAGAACATGAGAGCGCTGAGAAGAATTTAAGAAAAATTTCTATCATTCTTTGGAGATGAAAATCCTTTTCATTAAAAATGGAAACAATTTGAATATTGTTTCATTTGCATTTTGAACTAAAAGTTTAATGTATTAAGAAATGCAAATTCTATACACGTGAAATAAAAAAAAATTATTTAAAAAATTAATGCCTAATTAATGGTCAAAATCTACGATTAAGCCACTACGATTAATTAATGTTGATTTCTTTTTTATTAACTTAGTTGTTTAGTTTGTCCCTTAAATTGATATGTAATATTGATTTCTTCAAATTTTTTTCTATTTTATCTAATTACTGCTAACAATTTACTCTTTTATGACTATTTTTTATCTGATTTATATCTATTTTTCAATAATACTGTTTTTTTCTTTAATTTTTACTGAATAATTTTAAGCTTTTGCATTAAAATGATCAAGACACTCTATTATTTCATATGAGGAGGAATTTAATAAAAAGATTAACAAACACAAAAACTGCAATTTATCAATCTACCAATCAATTTTATTTGACATGGTTTTGATATAAAGATTAGTTTCCAAGATCAAAAATTTTTATGGAAAAATAAATATTTACATAAAAGCAATTATATGTCACAATGTACATTACAGACAAATAAAAAAGACGGGTAATCTCATTAATTAAACCTCGAAAAATTAAATTTCGAAATCATCATAGCAACTGAAATTCTGACGGAAGTATTACGAATCATTAAGGAATAATTTCCAAAAAAAAGGAAATTTTTATATTTATCATGTTTACATTTAAGATAAATACATTATCGTATGGAAGGAATATAAATAAATAGAAATTACTGAAAAGAAACAAATAGAAACTTGTATTATGATACGATAAAAAAAATGAAGTAATCAGACAAAATATTTTATTTATAGGAAAAAAACGTACTAGTATCTTTTAAGATAAAGTAAATTTTTTTTTTTTTTTTTAATGAATGAAAATATTTGTATTGTTAGTTGAAATCTAGAATACTGTATCCTTCTGAGGAAATCACAAATCTTGCAGCCCGAAATATTTCGCCGATGTTCCAATTTCTTTAGGGTCACAATACAGTAATTAGAGGAATACGTAATTTCTATTTCCGAACAATATAATGACTATTTTATTGCTACTTTGATTATTATTTGTAAAATTTTTATTTATAGTAAATAAGAACAGAAATATATTTTCTTTTAAATAATTATTCCGAGATTGTTCTTATTAAGCATGCCGGCTACTAATACAGAATGTAAACAATTTTTATGATATTGCTACCCATGAAAATATTTTTATATTTTTATTTTTTATCCTACACTCGTCTGTGGCTTTTCAACCGACACCGAGCCTCCCAGTAGCGTGTTGTAATGGCATCAGGCACATCGATAAGTTACTTCGATTAGGTGATCGCCATCCATATTGGCAATCCGACATAATGGACAGATCCCATCATCCAAACCAATACGGTGGGGGGGGGTCTGCAGGTATGTATAGCAGTTTGTAAGGCGAAAGCTTCAGCGAGTTCCAGGTGCACAGGAATGCAGCCCCCTGTGGCAAGGCATTTCCCCCTTTTTGTTTCTGCTCAAGTCCTTGAGGCTTTTGCTGGTGAAGTTGTTGATGGCTGCAGTAATATTGTTGCAAGCTATCCTGAGTGTTAGTGGAAATGGCTGATTGAATTCGGCCCCGCGCTTTGCATGACATCGCCTCTCTCATTACCAGGGGCTCCCATATGACTAGGAATCCACTGCAAATGTAGAGCCCAGCAGCTGTTGAGCAGTTCCGCCAGATTTGTACGGCACTGGACTGTGAGCGGACAGTCTGTTGGACTGTTGCTACTCAGTTCTGACCCTTCCCGGGTTAGATCAAGAACTAGTAGTTGTTTAGCAGCTTCCAATACGCACATAGTTTTCCATCATAGTAGTGGCTGGTATTTTTTCCCAAAGGTTTTTTTAAAGTTCTTAAAGAGATTGCAGCCCGACACTGGTTCCTTTCATCTCAGGTATGTAAGAGCCATCGTAAAAATATGAAGCCATTCGTTTTGCGGTAAAGATGGTCTCTAGAGCACAAGATTTGAGTTCCAAATGTAGGGCCTCATGAAAATATGAAACAAGCAACAAAAACGATTTTTTACTTTATTAACAACTTATAATTGATTATCAAATAATTATTTTCTTTTAATGCTGTTGACATAGTTAAGGTTTCGTGGCAACCGTTATATGAATTCGCGCGGAGAAAAGTTACTTTTAATTTTCGTATGTCAGTTCACTAGTCAAAACGCCGCTGGAGCGTTAATTTTTTTCTGTAGTTTTGTGATATTTTTTTTGTTTTCATTCATTTGATATGACTATGCAAGGACAGGTTTTAGTGGGGAAATACAAAGATTATTTTTACCTCAAACAAAGAATAAAATGTAAATTATTCTCGGTTTTCTTCTTTTTTTATTATTAATATTGTTTTATAATTCGGATTCGGTATTGCAAACAACATGAAATCTTTCTTGACATAATAGGAAAAAGAAATTGCCGTAATTTTATCGTAATAGCGATTATTATCGTTGTTAAAATGATACATTTTTCTGAGTTACCAAAACAAAATTCCATTTAATAATTTGGAGTAAAAAGCAATTTGAAAATAAAATTTTGGCAAAATAGAGATATATAGTATGATAGTGATATATATCCATTAAAAGCTATATATCCATGATATATACCCATTTGGTGTAAAAAGCAAATCATTATAATTTTGCCATAATAGTGGTAAAATTTTCGCGATAAAGAGATATAATTTGGCGTAAAGGCAATTCAGACATAAATTTTTTTTATCATAATAGTGCTAAAATTTAGCGTTTAAGCGACACCATTTGGCGTAAAAAGCATTTTTAAGAATAAAATACCTTTTAGTGTTAAAATTTGGAGGTAAAACAATAATAATTGGGGTAAAAGCATTTTAAAAATAAAATTTTGGAAGGATAGCGATAATATTTGGCGTTAAAGCAATAAAATTTGGAAAAAGCAATAAGCAATTTAAGGAATTAAAGCAATTTAAGGAATAAAATTTTATGTAAAGCTGTTTGGCTATTAATGTAGGCGTTGTCGAAAATGCTGTTTATCTAGAACTTTTTGAATTATTTACCACTTGATCTCCCAGGTTCCAATTTGTTTTCCTTTTATTGTTCTGAGTGTTTGTAAGTTGAAGAAACTCTTGGTGAAGACATTAAAAGTATTGCTAAATTAATATTCTTCTTCTTCTTCATTGGCGCAACAGCCCATGGTGGGCCAAGAAAGTCTGCCTACTGACAGATTTCGAGGCTGGAGATGCTTTTTTATTTTACGGGTGGGGTTGTCAGCCCTACTCTCTCCGACCTCTCGATTATTAATCGACGAGCATCCCGATACAGTAAAGAACGACAAAAACAATCACTAAAGGTATTGACAGTAACACAAAAAGGGATACAATTAACAGTAGGGCATATTGTAAGGTGTTCTCCAGTCATGGGCCCGTCATAGTCGCAAAGAGGGCAGATATCTGTAGTAGCCAGTCTTATTTTATACAGTCCTACGGTTAAAAGTGGATATCGAACCACTACAAACATCCATGGCACCGCCGGGACCCGAATCCGAAACCTGTGGCCCCGAGCGCTGGTCGCTGCTAAATGAATCTACCAACAATTTTTTCGAAAAGCAGAAAATCTTTGAATATTTAATAAAACAATCGTTTAACCAACAAACAATCGCTTCACCAACAAACATTTGATTATAAATCTTTTTAACAGAGCAAAGTTTAACGCATTTAAGGCTAGCTGCCAGTGGCCCACGGTTTCATGCATTTCTAGTTTAAAGCGTCTTTTTTTAAATATGACTTCGAAAGTAGATATATCAAATGCAAAAATCTAAATCATAAAACATTTTTGTCATTGAATGGTACAAATTTTTTATTATTAAGAATTATCTATGTTAATAAACAGATAAAACAATAGATCCCAACTTTTTTTTTGAATACTGCAAATATGTTATTGATTGTACAAATACATTTATCAAGTCTAACATAATTCGTTTTATAGACGATAAGATATTAAGTAATAAATTTTAAGAGTCTCAAAGTAGTATATAATGTTTTTTTTATCACTCTATGTACAATAAAAATAATCTATACAGTTTCTAGGAAAGAGAATATCGCTAGAACAAATCAACCACAAAATATTACGAAAATACGAAATTAACTACTTTAGAGAAATATGAATCATTAAAATAAATTATTGTCGTGTGACAGATGATATATGACTTCGGAAAAAACCTCTCTGGTGATTTGACATCTGAATGTCAATACAATAGGTAAACAGCAAGTGCAATTTGGCAAATTCATATGTTATTCTATACGAATTATTCCACTAATGGTCTATTTGGTTTGGAGCAGTAAATTATATATAAGATCTTGCTAATGATATGTTAATAACAAAAAATTGGATAAAAGTGTTTAACGTCATCACGACATTTTTTCTGTTTCTGAATACTAAGAGAAAATAAATGCAATGAATAATATTTGCATTGATAATTTTTCTGTGTTTCTTGTTGCATTTAAAAAGATTTAGATTGTTTGATGTGTAGCACTGTGGGCATTTTTTGCATACTTAGGTTAATACAGTTTAACGTGCATTACGAGCCACTAACACACATCCATGTCACCGTAGGATTCGAACCGGAAGCCTGTGATAGCAGAGGCCAGAAAGCTAGCCAATTGGCCATCAGGCCGCATTAAATTGTTTTTGAAAAATTTGAAATATTAATTTTTTTAAATGGAGAAGATTGCGTAATGAAAAAAAGCTTGTAATATTAAGAAATATAAGTATGAGAATAAGATTTTTTTGGTAATTTTTTTATAAAATGCAAAATTTTTTATGGATAATTTTTTGTCTAATTAAATTTATATGATTTATGTATAACTATTTTATCATTTATTTAAAAAAGTAAAAGGTAAAAATGTTTTCTTCGAGAATTCTTGAAGGACAGTGACTTTTTATCTGATAGATGAAAATATTCTCACGACTTCTTAGTACGACAAAAGTAACAATTAATTAGAAAGTGTAATATAGCTTTCTTTGTTGACTTATTGTTCTTATATGGCTCATACTTAGGTATCAACATTAAAATTAATATCAAGTTTTCTCTTTTCAATGACTAAAAATGATTTTAAAAAAAGATATTTCTTAAACTATTTTTTGTATTCTTCTTAACAAGTGCACTGTTTCTTGTTCTACTGATTTTTATATAGCTATAAATTGAAATTTTGAAGAAAAACACTTTTATATCTCTTTCTTTTGTAAGTTTTTACACGAAGTATTCTGAAGATATGATTCTATCACTCTCAGTTGCAAATTAGGTTTCTTTGCAACTAAATTGTTTACTTCATCCATTAATTTTCAACGCGTCTTAAAATTTTGTATACACCATACTTTCGAATAGAGGAGTATAATATTTAGAAACCGAGCTTTAAACATATTCAACATGCATTTTTGTTTACTTCACTGAATAGCATTATTATTTATTAATAATGAATAGTGTATAATTTAAGATAAACTTATGCATCTGTTTTGCTATTCCAATAAACATTCTACGACATAGAATCTCTGAATGATTAAGTAGCATGAACTCTATTAACTCCAAAATATAAACTTCGAAACTAAAATATCAAATAAATTATATATTTCTCTACTAAGTTATCTATTTTAGCCATTTGTTTGTTATGTATGGATGTTATTTGTTATTTTGTTTTGTTATGTATGGGCATGATGCTATCCTGATATGAGATTCGCTGCGTCAGAAAATACACAGGAAGAAAATAGGAATGTACAAGTTAACTTGTTGCTGTTGTCATATCCCCATGGAAGAAGGAATGAAGGGGCAACTTTTATTTTTGATGGAGCACCCGTAGGTAGAAATCTGACTTCTGCTCCATGTTGCTGAAAAAGGGGGCAGTGCCTACCAGGACGACATTTTATGTCGAACTACGGCGCATATTACGTATCGTATAGGAGAAAACCCGAAAACTCCCACCAAGTAGTCTGATTATCGAGACAAGATGCTGAACATATAAAACACCATCGATCTCCTTGTTTTTGAAACAGTGTTTACAACGAAGCCACCAATAGATTGAACCTTTGTCCCAATGCTCACCAGTGGCGCGCGTTATCACTTAGCCACGAGTCGGGCAGTTAACTTAAGTTGATAATTAAATACTCTGAGTATTGTAAATGAGAGCTTAGTTGATTGCGTTTACAAGAAAATGGAAGTAAAATTAATAATAACATTGCAATAATTTAAACAGATCATTTAGTATTAGATGGAATTCATTTATAAGAATAAAATAATAAAAGAAAACATTTCTTAATTTTTTTATAATGTCAGTGTTATATTTTTTATTTAAGAAATATTAAATTTAAAATATTATTTTATCCATACCTGCTGATATTCAAAATTCAGTTATCCAAATTGTTTTGTTGAGAATATTGCATCATTTTTTTATCCACTTCATCTTTGACAATTATGTTAAGAAATTGTTTTTAATTATAAATTATACCATTTATCAAACTCAGATTTCAAAACATTAATTGAAGAATTAATTAGAATTAAAAATTACGAATACAATTCGGTTCACATGTTCTGAAACGTGAATTAAATGTTCGATTAACGCTCACGTGATTTTACTCTGTTTTCACTGGATAATTTCTAATCTTACGATTGTTGTGTCTTTAAAAATAATATAATACCCTGTAAAAGTGAGATTTACGCATGAAAATCAATTCAATATTAAATCTCTATTGTCAAAAACAAAATCATTAGCAATTTCAAAAAAAAATCATTATACGATTGTTTTGGAATGAATCTTTTAGAGGAAAAGATAAAAATTAGATAATATTACGGATCCAAAATGATTGCTATTCAATTTCGAAAATGTCAAAAGGCTCTCCGAGAATTATTTGTAAATAGGAAAAAAAATTAATTGAATAAGAAAAACTGTAAAATTAAATATTTGAAAATTTTACATAATGATTAAATTTATATTAGATAGCTTTCGCGTTATTTTAAATGCGTTACTTTTTTAGTAGATTTGTTGTTTATTTTATCCTATTCAACCTATGTAATGAATTACAAGGATTGATTTTTAACAAAATTAAGTATTACAATAAAATAAGTTCACCGAGAAATTTCACACGGAGAAAAGTAGGATTGCGTGGTATTAATTAAAATAGCAAAATAATAATAAACCAAGAATTAAACGTTCTAAAGTGTTTTCAAATGATATGAATATAAGGGAAAACATATCTTCACAGAAGATTAAAGATTTTTTTTTTTATTGTTAATAAAAATCAATAACTTTTCATAGAAGCTCTTCTCGTAATTTTTCTTCATTCAATTTAATTGATTACTTTAGATATTTGAATTACATCATTGGTGATGCTATTGGCCTAGTGTCTCGGTATCATAGGCATTGGGTTCAAATCCCGCCTTTGCCATGGGTGTTTGTAGTGGTTCGGAATCCCCATTAAACCGTAGGTCCCGGTCGTAATAGGACCATAGAGCGTTGCGGGGGCATTGTTACTCCGCGTCCGTTGCTTATCTTCAAGTTACACGCACCCCCTGGGTAGTGCAAAGTGAGTAACGTCAGTGCAACCCTTATGGCATAAAAGATCCCGGTCTATTTGCCAGCTGCATTAGAAAAAAAAATGATTGCAATCGTTTCTATTTCTTACTGAAAATATCTACCAACTATTTACTTCAATTTACAAAATTTTTCAGTGCGCATTGTGTTTATGATGTTTTATGATGACTTCCTTTGACAGCTATACATGAGCAAAAACACAAAATTTGTCACACATAATTTTCGTGGTTGCTAAATGTGTCATGATGGCATCATATTTAACCTCGTTCCCAAGAAATTCCATCTTCTAATTTTCAGAAATTTTTTAAAGTATAAAATATTTAAGGTCTTCGTACATGGAGAATTTTCTGACTATGGCAATATTAAATGTGATAATACTCAGGGCAGGCCCATTTTATCTGCAATATATGCCTACCATTTCCCCTTCTCATTTCTAATCAGCACATATTTATTTAAAGACAACACTGCGCTTCTTAACGCAAGATGATAATATTAATCACATAATTTCATCTCTTTAAAACTTCCTTCGAATGATTAATGTTCCTTTAATAGTTAACTAAACGGAGAATAACAGTCAACATGAAAACGAATGCAATTATTTTCCGAAAAGCGCATACTACTGCTAATTAAACGAAACTACATTGCTTTACAATCCATACGATGCATAAAGGAAGTCAAATATTACAATTTTCTGGCACAACTGTCCCTCTGACTTCACGCAGCTATTGCAACATATCGGTTTTGGTGAATGGTTATGACTTTTGCTCGATCTGTACTGGTCGTTGGTTAACATAGCCTGCACTTTGAAACCTTTCTCACAATCTTCAGATCACGCACTGAGGCGCATTCAGAATTCGAGATATACTTCGGTTTGTGATCGCCTAGATTCCAGCATTCCAACGATACTTCCTTTCGCCAGCATGTTTAGTTGATATGTGTGCCATAAGTTGTCCTGTTTGATCATTAACACATCAGTAACATGAAACTTGCATATCAGTTGCACAAAAGTTGTCTGTACTGCATATGTCGCGAGAACCAGTTTCTCCATATTGTAACGTGCTCAGATATTTTGCACATAACGACATCGACTGAAATATTTTGCGTAATGTCAATGTTTTACTTTCAACAAATGATTTTTCACAAGTAATTTCAGACAAATTTACTAATATTTCTTCACAATTGTTTTTACATTTACGAATTATTCTTAACTTTTGGACATCAGTGTAGTAACCGAACACAATAATTATTCTGCATTGTTTTTGTCTACTTCAGCCCATTACAATATTTTCTTATAACTGATTGTTTTTGTTCACAGATCAACGCCCCTCTTCGAATTTTCTTTTTGCAAATCGCATCTAAGTCCTGATTCTAATCCATTTAAATTTGTCCGTATTCTCAGGCTAAGAAACAGTGTTTTGAGCACTGGCACTCGAGCGTCAAATTTAATCTTCGATGAGCTACATATAGATTTTAGTGTTTTTTTAAAAATTAGGGTTAAATTTAAGTTTATGTAATAAAATATATATTTTATGTCTTATGATTAAAAATCTCTGTGTGTCTCTGGTGCTTTATTATTATTAATATTATCTTTTATTTAACAGACGAGAAATTGTGGTCAGAATTTAAGTTATTCGCATGCAAAGTCTTTTATTAGTAGACAATATTTTAAGGGCAGGTTTTATTACATCAAAAAGTGAACACAAATAATTTGAGGTGGCTTGACTGCCATTGTGAAATACTCACCTATTCTGTAGTAATTAATTCAACTATTGCAATCATTCTGTTTTAAGGATCTAAATTAAATTAAATTATAAAACAATATTAAAATCTTGCTTATGATGGAAGCGTGATTAACTCTGAGGCACTTTTAGGGAAAAGGGAGTGTTAGAAGAGAGAAAAACAATTTTTTTTATTACAAGATTCAATTCTTGGTGTTTGACATTCTCACTTTCATTTATAATAACTATCTTGATCAAAACAGTGACTCAACCCATGCAACCAATGGTTTCGAACAATTTGAAACCTAGCTGCATGCACTACCGCTAGGCAATCAATCGGGCGAATTTATACTAAATTTGCAAATGTTCATTTCTCATTAAGATTTCTGTTTTCATTTGATTTTTCATTGTGTCCCAAACGAGAATTTATTAATTCTTTCCCAAACAATTTACATTCAAGATAAGAATAGATTCAATTTAATTGAAGGTAATACAATGAAACCCAGTCCCAAATACTATGAGTGCATGCAGACTGGATTCGCTTAAACTAATCGGAATACAATTCCTTAAAATTTTATCTGATTGCGGTTACTGATGTTTTTTTGAAAAAGATCCGTAAGCGGATAAGACTTTGCGAAGTTTATAATTACGTGAAATGGTTTTACTTTCAAAGCCATGTGACACGTATTCTTGCACGAGTAAGTTGAAACATTTATGGCTCCATTGTCCGTACTTAAAGGAAATATTGAAACAAAAAATCGAGGAAACTGCGAATATGCCAAGGAATGGTACTAAACAATTACGATAATCGTGATTGGAAAACGAGAAAGAATTACCTAAATCATACTTCCAGCAAGGATAATACAATGTGCACCATGATTATGGTGTTATCTGATGGTTTTATATTAGCTGCGAAGTATATTTATAAAAACACTTTGAATTTAATTGTCTAAATCTAAGTAAAGGCCTACTATTTACTTAGGTTTAGACTACGGTCAGATTATTTCGGAGACAATGAGTTATTGGTTAAAACTCGAGGTCAGCCATTTATTGAAAAAAGAATGTCTTATTTGGAAAGAAGTTAGTTTGAATGGATTATTAGATTACTTAATTATAAAAAAAAAAATTTTCTTCACATTATGGAAACTGAAGAGGTGCATTGAACCAATTCATTCAGACAACGAGGAAAATCCTAAGTGTTTTAATCATAAAAATTTTTATTAAATACTTTTTATATTTAAGAAATAATTATGAAACAATGCTGCTATATAATATAGGGTTACGTAAGGAATTTTTTATCGTTAATTTTTATTGGTTTTTGTTTTCCTTTCCTGAAATTTTCTTTTGAAATATAAATAATTCTTTTAAATATTTTCGCTTACATAAGAAAATTTCCCCTCATTCCGTAAAACTTATTTATAACTTTATGGAATTTTTATACAATGATAATTTTAAATTGTAAACATTGGTTTTAGAATGCTTTATTCAAGCTTTTAAATCACATGAGTTTTTTTCCCCGTTATCATATTTATTTAATGCATTAAATATGAGAACGGCAAATAAAAACTCATTTAGAATCAGGAGATATCATTTCAAGTTTATACTTTTTTGAACTCAAGAAAGACATCTTTATCTGAATATTTCATATTAAACTTAAAGATGTTTTCTTAAACACAGGGGCATTTGAAAATAAAAATTTCAGTAAATTTGACTTTCAGAAAAGAAAAAAAAGAATTGCCATATAATACTTCTAGCAGGGATAACACAGTGTACATTATAATTATGGTATTATCTGATGGCTTTACATGATCTGGCAGAAGTGTATATATATATATATATATATATATATATATATATAGAGAGAGAGAGAGAGAGAGAGAGAGAGAGAGAGAGAGGTAATACTTTGGTTAATAGGGCCTCTTTTATTTATTTAGTTTTTTTTTTTTTTTTTTTTTTGTTCATGTTATGTGTGAGTGTTTACGCATTTCGTTCTCTACATCCAATTTTTCAAAAAGAATAAAATAAATCACCTACACTGATATTATTTGATCATTTAAACATAGATATAATGATCATGTACATATATAAATTTTTCATACATTAAATTATTCAGATTTAATTTGCTTTTATGTGCACATTTATGTTATTAACAAGTCAGATTTACTTTTAATTACTTATTTTTTAATTTATAGGACTTAAAGTGCACTCATTGCACATATTTCTGTAGTATTTAAGTAAATTTTAAAATTGATTATTGGAGAAGAACATGAATTATTAATGGTAAGTAAAATAAGGGAATAGCAATAAAATTTTTAAAAAATATCAACAAATTATGTCTTAGTTTTATAAAATTTTTTTATTTTTTTAATTAATTAAACAGTGTGTTATAATTCAACATATTAAAAGATTAATAACATTTTCAGGAAAGATAATAGCAATTCTCTTTAACTATCAAACTTAAGAAATGGGTACAAAGGTAATAGTTTGAAACTTATGTAATTATTGTCAGAAAATTTATCTATGATCGAATTATATATTATGGAAAAGAAGGAAGAATATTAGAAGAACTAACGACAATGGTAATGATGAAAACTTCTGAAGAATAAAGGTTAAGATGTGTACGACTATATGTTACACCATCTTACTTTTGTTTATAAATAACACATCACTCAATAAGTTTCGGTCTGACACATATATGGCAATACGTTGACAGACCCATATGATTTTTAGATAGTAGTATCCTTAAAATGATACATGTCAAAATTTCATGACATTCTGATTATTAGTTTACAGGTTACAGTGGTTTTAGTGACCCCAGTTTTGTATTTTCATAACAATGGATAAAAAGAATTTCGTGTTGCTTTTTGATAGGAAAAATGTTGTTGATGCCAAACAGTGGCTTGATAAGTGTTATGGAGATTCTGCAAAAGAGAAATCAACTATTATTGACTGGTATGCTGAATTTAAAGGCGGCCGTACAAACACCGATGATGTTGAACGCTCAGATCATCCAAAATTGGCATTTGTTTCTGAAAACATAAAAAAAGTCCACAAAATATTTTTTAAAGACCTTCAAGTGAAGTTGCATGAGATAACTGACACCTTAAAGATACCAGAAGGTAGTGTGTTTACAATTTTACACGAAAATTTGAGCATGCGTAAGTTGCTTTCGAAGTGGGTGCCACGTATGTTCACACCTTGGCCACAAACAACAACGTATCGACGATTCAGAGTATTGTTTGGAGCTGTTCAAGCTAGATGAAAAGAATTTCTTACGTCGGTATGTGACAATGAATGAAACATGAATCCACTGCTACACATCTGAATCAAAATAATCGTCAGCTGAGCGGACAGCAGCCGGTGAAAGTTTCCCAAAGCGACTAAAAACTCAAAAATCAACAGTCAAGGTTATGGCATCCGTATTTTGGGACACACATGATATTTTGTTCATAGACTATCGTGAGAAAGATAAAACTATCAATAGCGAATATTACATGTCATTATTGGATCGATTGAGTGTAGAAATTAAGAAAAAAAAAAAAGTGCTGTTTCACCAAGACAGTGCACAGTGTCACAAGTCAATGAAAATTATGGTTAAATTGAATAAATTACGCTTCGAATTGCTTCCCACCCACCGTACTCTCTAGATTTGGACCCCAGCGACTATTGCCTTTTAGCAGCATATTTTGAGAGCAAAGACAAATCGTTCTACAAAAAGGGCATCGAAAAGAGAAAAGTTGGAATGAATGTATTACTCTTGAAGAAGAGCATGCTGACGAATACTATGACGAATTTCTAAAAATTTCTAAAAAAAATTTTTTTTTCTTAGCTAGACCGGAGACTTATTAAGTGATGTGTTCTTTATATATCAATTAACTTTTGATTAAAATTCAGATATAAATTAGACATCAAATAATTTAATGAAAAAAAATATAAGTTTGAAAATTTTCATCCGACTATCTTCTTAAATAAAGCAAACAGTTTTTCAATGTGTGATTAATGTTTTAAATGAATAATATTTAAATATTACAAACAGAAAACTGCATTCTAAAATACTAAGAGAAATTTTTCGTAAAATATTATAGCATTTCAATATTAGTAATCTATTAAATTTTATTCAGAAGAATATGTGAATAATAACGATTAACATAAATTTGTCAAAATGTAAGAACTTATCAATTATCATCAACATACACAATTACAATTATCATTACAACTAACAATATTGAACTTCTGACTTCATTATAAATATAATGAAGTTAGAAGTTCAATATTCTTCCAGATTATTCACATGTTTTGATAACCTTTTAATACTTCACTATTTTCTGTGGTATTTTGTATTATATAAGAAAAGAAAATTGTTTTTATTTCTTTTGTTACTTTATCATTTTTTGACAGCTAAATTAGCATAGAAATCACAGAACATCAAACTATTTCTTGTGTTTTTGGCAAAATGTTTTATTGAATTTAACGATAAGAATTTGGGGATTAAGGAAAAACTAAAAAAACAAACAGTCAATCAGATACAAAATTGATTAAAAAACGTATAACGAATTATACAGAGATTCTATGGGAAATAATCAGGATAAAATCATGCGTATAAAGCAGCAATTGCTATTTTCTCTTTAATTTTCTGCGACTGCTTAGATTGTAGTGATATTTATAGTGATGTGTTTAGTACGATAAACAAGGAAAAGCAAGTGATGGAAAAACCAGAATAAGTTATTTAATTCAATTAATATTTATTATACGACTTATTAATTTTATAATGTATTTTATCCAGATAGAAAAACAAGCAATTAACGTACGTGTATTTATTATACTTATTTTTCTCAATATTGAAAAATTATAAACTTAAATTTTGTAATATTTTGTATAAAAGTGTTTATTAATGCTATAAACTATGTACTTAATTATTTTTATAAAACATACCAAACAGATAAAATACTGGTCGGTAATTATTTCGCAATTCAAAGGTTTTTTAATGATTTTAGAAAAAATTAGTGCCTATCTTTTATTGAACAAATATATTGTATTACGACGTAACAAAGTAACAAGTATGCACAATGTAATTATAATGCATAGAAAGAATTTAAAAAGTATCTCAATCAGAAAAAAAAAAAACATTTTAGAAATAGATAAATTGTTTTTAAATCATTAATTATCATTTGGTTAAAAAACTGCATTATAAATCAATTTTAAAACTATTTTTAAGCTTTATTCAAGTAACTAGATTTGAATTTGAACTATCCAATGTCACAGAAAATGTTTTTTCAATTCCTTCTATTAGTTCACACTCTCCCTATATATATCTTGTTCAAATTTTCAATCGTTCATAAAATACTTTTTTTATTCATCCACTCCAAGTTCAAATACATTTTTTTTTAACTAGTAGTGGATGATACTTGATGTTAATTCAGTTTTTTCAAATATTAATTCATTAATTAAATTTAATTAATTAATTTTAGTTTTATTTAGATTTAAGTTGCATATATCTATTAATAGATGGCACCAGATAAACTTAAAAAAAGTGAGGGAAATATTTATAAAGGATTTTCTGCAATATAGTGGAAAAAAAAGTAGGAATTGACTTTAAATAAATTTTTTAAATCACTTGTTTTTTATTAATGGTAGTCAGAGAACTCATATTAAAATGACTTGTAAGGCTTAGAACAATAAATATTATCATAACAATAAATATAAAAATTAAGTAGAATTTCAGACACAAGTAGACATTGGATGTTTATACAATGAATTATTTATAAGCTAGCGTTTTACTGAAAGACCCAAGATGGAGAAAGCGAATGTCCCAGAATATTTATTGGTGTTCTTCAGATGAAAACGCAATTTGAAGATATAAGCTTTGCTTGTCCAAACTGAAAACTTTGAATACAATAGAGCATGAACTCTAATCTCATCTCGACATGAATAAGTATACCCTCGTTGCAGGACATAAAGAGAAACTGAGTATAAGTAACTTATGATTTTATCTAAGTTGTGTTTTCCGAAAGTCGAATTTCGATATCCACTGCTTATCCAATTGAGCAATGCTGTATATTAAATGCTTATTTTCTCTAAACTATTGATAAATTATAATTAAGAAGTAATAAAATAATTTCATTTTGACAAGTTAAAAGAGAAAATCAAAATGACTTTATTGTTGTTCAATGAATTAATGAAAATTATATATTTAATTATATTGCATTGTATGCAATATAATTAGGATAGAAAACTGTAGGGAGGAAATCCTCCAAACATATGTATGCAAATCCTTCAACTTATATAACGTACTGAATAAATATGAGAAAGAACATTTTAAGGGGTGATGTAACTTGCAAATGAATGAAAATTAATTAAATAATGTAACCCAAAAGTATTACTAAAATTTTACCATTCATTATACATAATAACAATAAAATCTTCATTGTATTCTAATATTAAATTAATTTACTCTTTGTATTAAAAATATCTTTACATAATGCTAATTAATTCTAAAATTCTTATGATGATCAGTTTAAGATTAGTAATTTCCAATTCTTATAGCATAATAAGTTTTGTCTATGAGCATGCTGAGTATCGTCCGACTGATTACTGTATTACAGTCGATTAATACAGAATTTTTTTTATTGTATATTGATTTATAAATACTAACCTTTAATTTGATGAAGAGATTGTTTACCCTCTTCCTTAATATTATAATACCAAATTCAAGTACGATTGGCCTATTCATGCGTATAAAGTTTTAAGTTGTATAAAAAAAAGTTTTGTTCAACTAACATATATGTGAGAATTTACCTATGCCTTTTTTCAATTCCTTCTATTAGATCACACTCTCCCTATATATATCTTGTTCAAATTTTCAATCGTTAATAAACTACTTTTTAGTCATTCACTGAAGTTCAAATACATTTTTTGAACTTGTAGTGGATGACACTTGATATTTAATGAAGTTTTTTCAAATATTAATTCAGTAATTAAATTAAATTAATTAATTTTAGGTTTTTTAGATTTAAGTTGCATATATCTAACAATAGTTGTCGCCAGATAAACTTAAAAAAATGAATGAAAATTATTTATAAAGGACTTTCTGCAATAGAGTGAAAAAAAAAGTAGGAATTGACTTTAAATTTTTTTTTTTTATATTACTTGTTTTTAGTAAAAGAAAGTGTTAGAAAATAGAATGAAATCAAAATGTGAAAAAAAGAAAATATTAAGTCATAAAATTTAGGTAGGATAAAATAATAATAAGGATTAAATTTTGCATTCATGGAAACTGATAAATCTACTTTGTAATTTTAAGACATTCTGTTAGCATATTAGCCTAAATGCGTCCTATCGCATTTAAAATAGGCACAAACTATAAAAAATTGTTTGCAATTTTTTATTTTCTTTATTATTTACATAACGAAGGCATAAAAAATTATGGATATATCAGAAGTTTCATCAGCAAATATGAAAAGGATAGGAGGAATTTAGGGATTGCTCTATCTGTTTTAGAATTAGTTTATTACAAGCTGTTATTATTTGGTTTTGAATATTCCAACTAGTATGAATAGTATTTTTGAAAGATCGTTGAAGATGATTTTGAAAATGATTGATGAAAAAATTGAAATGATTATTTTTATAATAGAGCACAGAAATTCCTTTCATTTGCAATCAGTGCATTTTCTATTGAAAATTCTTCAAAATATGTATGTGCCGTAAAAACAATACCTCAATGAACCTTGATCTCAAAGAATAATTGGCTTGACTGGAACAAGTTTCCTTCTGCTTTTGGTATCTTGTTCATTTGGTTTTTTTTAGATTTTTAATGCGTCAAGATTTTCAAAAGTTGGAAAAAGAATTAATGTGACATTCGGCTCCTGGTACCTAAAAAAATATTCTAATGCGTTTACAACTGTCTTATCTCTTTATAACCAAATATCCAGAAGTTTGTTAGTCACGTTTTCCTATTTCAGTTAAAGAATAGCAGGAAGCAATACTTGCAATACACCGTATTTTCAATCCTCGAATAGATAATCCAATTAAATCTTTGTAACCTAAATTTTCCTTTACTTTTCTCATTTACAAAAAAAAACAAATAAATAAAATAAAATCTACATTAGGCTTCCAGAACTTTTCTAATCATTACAGTTTTAAGTCTGAATATCATTGCTTTATTCCTATATCCTGTTATATTATGTAAATTACTAGGAAAGTTACAGGCAACATATTGACATTTGTTATTACATTAATAAAATAATTTGTTGTTGTATCATTGCTCCTACTACCTTACTCATTTTTTATTGGTACATTACGTACATCTACCTGATTTTAAAACATCTTCGACAGTTTTAAATATTTTCTTTTTCTTTTTACGAAAATCGAATAAAGTATTTTGTTTCAAGTATTTTTTTTCTACGATTATTGTTTTTAGTTTAGTAGGTTTACGATTAGGTAAAGTTTTTATTTTTTATTTCAACGAAAATTTGAGATGCGATTTTCGCATATATTTAAAAACACATAATTAAAAACATTTACTGTACTTCAATTTAGAATTTCGAACTATTTCTCGTGATATAATGCGAGGAGCGAGGCCCACGAACTAGCGAAACTAATAAAAGCAGGATGCATTCGAGTAATTAAATGTACAAATAATACACGATATATTTTCTAACAGGTAGGACATAAAAAATTATAGCAAGAATTAGAACATTGTTCGATTCACGAGAACGATGGTCCTCTGTAACAGATATGAAAGGATTAAAAATAATGATAACTGGAAATGAGATTTAACAAAATTAAATACGAATTAAAAAGTAATTAAATAATATTAACTAAAAAGTGTACTAGTCTGACGATGAGAAATATTATTAGAATATCAAAAATATTTCAATGCAACAATGAAAAATTCATTTGACAATAAAAAAATTCCAAACAAAAAAAAAAACATTTCCTGCAACAAAAACGTCATGTGAATGTCATAAAAAATGACCTTGGGCCAGGACAAGTCGTCAAAAAAAAAAAAAAATCACAAAAACACACACACAAAAAACAAGATGATCAGTTTGAATTAATTACCGCCATTCCACGACGTTCGACGTTTGGCAATAAAACTTTTACCTATATGTTTACATTATCACAGAATTCAATTACATTACATTACAAGTCAAACGTCAGGAATTCTACTAATCCCTGACGTTTGACTTGCGCGCATTTCGCTTAGCGGCTAAAATCCATTAGCCCAGTTTGGGTGTATGCCTCATATGTGCATACAAATACACTTCTACATTGCACATGCACATACATTCGCACGCTCATTCATACACCCTAACACGCACATAGGAACACAGATACATACGTTCTCAAGGGCATAAAAACATGCATACACATGCGCAAAAACACATACACATGTACAACCGTACGTACGAGCAGAACCGTAGATACAATATATATATATATATATATATATATATATACATACATACATACCTGCATATACACGTACACCGCTCAAATACACAAGAAGAAACAGATATATAAACATATATATACAAACACAAATCTACATTCTTGCGTAAGCCCAAATAAATATATAAATATACATACGCACATCTATACACACATATAAACATATTCGCATGCATTCGAATATATACACTACTGGCCATTAAAATTGCTACACCAAGAAGGCGACATGCTACATTGCTACATGCTCATTTGCATATGCTGCGATATGCAAATGATTAGCTTCTCAGCTCATGCCGTCAAAGTAGGCTCCGGTAGCGCAACTTACAATGTGTTTAAATGAGGAAATTGTTCAGCCGGTTTCTCATACACAAACTGCATTTGAATATTGTTGCCTGGTGAAAAGTTGTTGTGATGCCGTGTAAGAAGCAGAAATGAGTACCAGCACGTTTCTGACTTTGATAAAGGTCGAATTGTAGCGTACCGGGATTACGGGTTATTGTATCGCAGTATTTCTGCTCACGTTAGTCGAGATTCAATGACTGTTAGCAGAATATGGAATCGATGAGTTCAGGACGGTAATAAGGAACGCCGAGTTGGATCTCAACGGCCCCTATCACTAGCAGCCGAGAAGACGGCATGTTACCCGCATGACCTCAATGGATCGTGCAGCCACGTCGCGAGCCCTGAGTCAAGAATTGGGGTCGTTTGCAAGACAATAGAGAGTTTTTGCATACCGTACGTTAGTTACCGTAGGACGTCCGCTAGCTTTTTCTCCCTAGCGCGCATGCTCATAGGAAACATAATTTCCTATGAGCATGCGCTCTAGGAGAAAAAGCAACGGACGTCCTACGGTGCTTTACGGTATGCAAAAACTCTCTCTGCTGCACGAACAGTTCGATGACGTTTGCTGCAGCATGGACTCTCAGCTCGGAGACCATGGCTGCGGATAACCTTGACACTACATCACAGACAGGAGCGTCTTCAATGGTGTAATCGACGACAAAACTGGGAGCACGAATGGTAAGACGTAATTTTTCAGATGAATACAGTTTCTGTTTACAGCATCAAGATGGACGCATCTGTCTTTGGTGGCATCGTGGTGAACGCACATTGGCAGAGTGCATTTGTCATCGTCATACTGGCTCATCAGGCGTGATGGTATGGAGTGCTAATGGATACACGTCTCGGTCACCTCTTGCTCGCATTGACGGCACTTTTAACAGTACACGTTACATTTCTGATGTGTTACGACCCGTGGCTCTACCTTTATTCGAGTTCTGCGAAACTCCACGTTTCGGCAGGATAATGCACGACCGCATGTTGTCGGTATTGTACGGATCTTCCATGATACTGGAAATGTTCGGCTGTTGCCCTGCCCTACACATTCACTAAGATCTCTCGCCAATAGAAAACGTCTGGTCCATGGTCGCCGAGCGACTGGCTCGTCACCTTAAGCCAGTCACTACGGTTGATGAGCTGTGGCATTGTGTTGAAGCTGCATGGGCATTCTGTACATGTACATGCCATCCAATCTCTGTTTGACTCAGTGCCCAGACGTATAAGTGCTGTTATTATTGCCAGAGGTGGTTGTTCTGGGTACTGGTTTCTCAGTATCTATGCACCCAAATTTCTTGAAAATTTAATCACTTATTATTTCCAGTATAATATATTTGCCCAATAAATATCATTTTGTTATCTGTATTTCTTCCTGGTGTAGCAATTTTAATGCCCAGTAGTGTATATATACGCGCAAACATGCTTATACATACATGCTGAAATGTGCACATAAGTACACACTGGCATACATACATATACATGCACAAGCATACACATATAAAAAGCCATATATATATATATATATATATATATATATATATATATATATATATATATATATATATATCATACATGAATAAACGCGCACTACACGAATATACGTGCATATTTATTCACGTATATATGCATTTGCATATATACGTAAGCATTTACAGTGCACATACTCATTCTTACTGAAAGAAAAAAACAAATTAATGTACGCATTAAGCATGCATCTTTATCCATACTAATACATCACTTCTGATACAGAAACATATATTTAGACGTTAATATGCTTATATTATGCTTCTTCATAAACATACATATGTGCAAGTACTAACATATAAATAAAATCATAATTTTGGGAGGGATGAATTTAATTTGTGGAAAGATTAATTTGATTTCCAAAAAGTTGAATTTTATTTGCAAAAGGGAGTATTTAGTTTGCAAAAGGTGAATTTCGATTGCCATATTTGCAAAATGAATTAGAATTTATAACGTAAATAAATGCTACAAGATTGAGAGATTCAATTTTTTTTTTATAATTTATTATTTTTTTAATTGGGCCATTAAAAAATAATAAAACCTAAAAAAAAAAAATCATTCGTCAAATTTAAACTATTTTATCAAATTAAACTATTTTCATCATTTAAACTATTTTCAAGAATCCCATTCATTAAATTTAAACTATTTTGTTAATTATAAATTTACAGAGACAAGCAATCATAATTTATTGGTAGGATCTTTAATGCATACAATTTAATACACATTTTTCAGTTAAAAATTACACTTTCATTACTTTTTCCGTGACGGCTGCCTCTAAGAAACAAATTAGTCTTCAAACGCTATAACCCAAAGTATCGCATAACTAACACAATCGCCATAATTAAAATAACTTTATTAAAATTTTCTTTATTGATGCAGTATGCTTATATTACAAACATCTTTAATTTATATAAATAAATTTTAAAAATCATGAATTCGCGAGCTGATTTCTTAAGAGATATGTCAATTTTAATATCGTCAAATTCATAAATAACATCATCAGTATACATTAATTTGCATTTTTTATTACTAAACCTGTCCATTTATCAATTTTTTTGCCCCTACTCTGGATAAAAATAGCTATGTGCAATAGCAATGTTTGATCCAAAATAAATTTCAGCAAAATTTACGGTAATCGAGCGAACAAGAACAAGAAGCATTAGATATCATATCTGACCTTGAAGATATCATTAAGCTCCATTAAATATAACAATGGCAGTATCGCGTCCCATATTGAATTCCACCAGGATGATCCCATCCTCCGAGACTTTCCTCGTATCATTTCTTTGCAAAAAAAGTCACGTTTTCATAAGGTAATTTTGCCGGGGCTCATATAAAGAGTTGAACCAATTAAATGTTCTCTCTTTTGAGTTCTTTGCTTGCAAGTGAATAACGTTTCTCTCACTTACTGTGAAACAGTAATAAAAAGAAATAAAGAAAGAAAAAAAGGATCTCATCATGAATCGTACGAAGCACAAGAATACTCTGACGAAGAAGTCATTGTAAGTCTTTTGAACTGTTAATATACTAGAATATGTATTTTGAAATTTTAGGTTCCTTACTAGTAACAATTAATAATACTTGTTTGTTGGACGTGTTGATTATCGCAATTTTATACAATAATTGATTCAATGCTGCTCATTCTCAATAACTTCGGATATTTCGGATTTATTATTCAGAAGGATGCTAAAACTGAGTGCATCAGAAGTTTGTTTGTTAATATTGGATATTTCAATTGTAGAATGCGTTATGCAATGCTTACTTTTATGCTTTAAATGATGAATTATTCTGGTCTATTTTGGACAATGAATAATTTTTTTTCCTAAAATGAAGGGGAGAATTTGAAACCATAACAATGAGGAAAAAAGTAAGATTTTTTTTTTTAAAATTGTCATTCAATACTATATCTTGGTGAATACTTATATACAAGCGTACGGAATTTAAATAAATGTTCACTCCTCAAAAATTAAGATATTTATCTTAAGCAGTAAATATTTTTCTATTAAATTTTTAACAATTTTTAATTTCTAGCTTTCAAACTTTAGTTCTATTATATTGATTATAAATAATTGTTTAAAATAGCATTATCAAGGTAATATTCTATTTTTGATATTCGTTAGATTAGCTTCCAAATAGTTTCCACATTTTAATTTTTTTTATGTTATTAAATAAAGAAATGAAATGATAAAACACATTTTCTTAATAAACCTACGACAAAATGCAATGTAGGGTAAATATATATTTAGTTTTTATCTATAGGGAAAATAAAATTTATTTAAAAAGTCTTATTTAAACATTACATATTATTGGTTCATATCATAGAATTTATATTTGTACACAACATAAAAATAAATATATACATAATTTATTATTTTTATTTATTTTATCAACAAAAATTTTTATCTTCTAAAATATAGCATTTTTCAGATGTTTCCTTAATACTCTTATAAAAATTTTCTTAAGAAAAATTTTCAGTTTTTCATTTTTATAAGAATATTATGTTTCTAAGCATTGCTTTTACGCTTTTTTTTTTTTTTTTACTTAACATCTAAATTTGTATTTTTATTAAGTTTTATTTATATAAGACCCAACCTATCAATAATCAATTTTTTTGAAATGTGGAGTTATTTTTTTTTTTATATATGTTCTTTAGATTAAAGGAAAAATAAGTTTAAAAAATAATTTATTTTCAGGAAGTGAATTTCGTATTTAATGTGTTTAGTTACAAACTGTTTTACAACATTAATAATATTTATTCCCGATAATAGTTATAAAGAATAAGAATCTCTATTAGCAAGCAGCAAGATATATTTTGCACACGCAGCAAGATATATTTTTTGCTGCACATCAAGAAAAAAGCAAGATATATTTTTGCTGCGTGAGTTGCAAAAAGATTTTTTTTGCCAAACGAAAATCATGAACTTTTTTTTGTTAAACATTGGTAGGCTTATAATTCACAGATGTATCCCAACAAGAACCCATTGACGGATAATGAGGAGATACATTGCTTAGAGAGAGAACTTCTTATATACGAAAACCCCGAAAATTTCCACCAGACACCACGACTATAGATTCTAAGTGCTTTACATGCATTTCTAGAATAGACCTTGTCTCCTCGTTTCTGAGAAGCAGTCACGGCTCGTGTCCGTAGCATATCTTTAAGCTACACGTGTACGTGGGTAGTGTTAAAGGAGTAACAACGGTGCAGCCCCTTGCTTATGGCGTAAAGATGTAACTGACTTCTCTGTATTTCCAGCTGCATTAAGAAAAAAAACTTATCTAATTAACATTTTCATTAGCAAAAATTTCCAAAAATTGATATATTATTCTTTTATTTAATAAATTATTTGTGATTTGCGAACTCGAAGCCGATAAATTGTAGTACAGAAGAAAGAAAACTTTTATTTATTGTTGACTGTCTTTGTGTGGCCCAAAAGTATAAATAAGGAAAATTTCACCTTCGATTAAAGAGCAATTGATAATAATTGTATAATGATACAACAATAAGTCACAAATTTTTTCGCGGATTAAAATTGCTCAATTCTTTGTCTATAATTTCAACAATTATCTTTATACTGCGCAATGGAATTTGTGAAATTGCAGAAAGCATGAAGAAAATATCTTATCTTTGATTATCTTAATCAAAGATCGTAATGCTAATAACTTATTCAAATTTATGTTCTACAGTGAAAGTTTGTATATAATCGCCAATATCCCTATAAATATTTAGCATAAATTTATGCTATTCGGAAAAAAAGGTAAAAATTTCTGAGAAAAGTAATACGATATTCCTTTCATCATTCTTTGTTTCTTCTTATTCTTTGTTTAACATCGGTGGGTCTCATGTTTAGTTGTTTATTGTACAATCAATTTTATGTTGTTTAGATACTCTTGATTTTTCATTTTCGATATTTTGGATAAAAGTCATTTTGATCAGAAATTGGAAAAAAAAAAAATCTAAATGAAATATCCATACGATAAGAAAGAGTTTAAATAATTTATCACCATTTTTAAATAAAATGTTCACAATATATAACAATATTCTATGTTATTATTTAATATTGAAAAGATTATGGATTTAAAACAATTGTTTATTCTTATGACATGCAAATCTAACCAGAGATTATGAAGTACACAAATATTTCAAATGAATTACATATTCAAAATTAAAATACATTCTGAAAACTTATCATTGAATTTGTGATAAACAGCACTTTTGGAGGAATTCTTTTTGCATTTTCATTTAAACCTAATTGCTTTATGATAAACAGTTCTTCTTTCTTGATATTTACGAAGATCACTGCAAACTAACAATTTATTTAGCAATTCTTAACAAAATTTTTAAAATCAAACGACATTTTTTTTTTTTTATATGATGCATTATCTGCTTATAATTTTTCCCGATATAGAATTCTTAAATTATTTACTGAGAATCTAAATTTGAAAAAAAAATATTTGTTTCAATAATGAAAACAAAATATAATTTTTTTCATTTCTACACTTGATCGTGCAAATTTAATCCATGCATAAAATAACATTAAAATTATTACCATATCACTCAATACGCCTCTGATCTATCTAAGAAAACAAATTTTTTTTTTTTAGAAACTCGACTTCATTCGTCAACATATTCTCCTTAAAGAGACATTCATTCCTTTTCAATTTTCTTCCTTTTCGATTCTTTTTTTTTTTGCAGAACGATTTATCTTTTTCTCTCAAAAACAGACCTCAGTTTCAGCAATCACTTCTTCATTTGAGTCAAATTTCTTTCCCTGGAGCATCTTTTTTGATGACTGCAAAAAGCCAATAGTAGCTGGGGGCCAGATCTGGAGAGTACAGTGGGTGGGGAAGCAATTCGAAGCGTAATTCATTCAATTTAACCATAGCTTTCATCGACTTGTGATACAGGGCATTGTCTTGGTAAAACAGTCCTTTTTATTTCTTAATTTCTACATTCAATCGATATATAAGGATATGTAACATCCGCTATTGATAGTTTTATCTTTCTCATGATAGTCGATGAACAAAAATTTCATGCGTGTCCCAAAATACGGATGCTATAACTTTGCCTGTTGATTTTTGAGTTTTTGGTCGCTTTCGACGACTTTCACCGATTGCTGTTCACTTCAGCTGACGATCATTTTGATTCAGGTGTGTAAAAGTGGATCCATGTTTCATCCTCTGTCCCATACCGACGTAAGAAATCCTTTTTATTTCGCTTGAACAACTCCAAACAGCGTTATCAATCGCCGACGAGTTGTTGTTTTTAAGCCAACGTGTGAGTAAACGCTGCCCTCACTTCGAAAGCAATTTTTGTAACCCTACCTTCTGATATCTTTAAAGTGACAGCTATCTCACGCAACTCAACATACCAGTCGATTCAGCATAATAGTTGATTTCTCTGGTGCAGAGTCTCCATAACGCTTATCAAGCCCCTTTTTGGCTTCAACAATATTTTTTCCCCGTCAAGAAATGTTTAATCAACACACTAAATTCTTTTTCGCCCATTGTTTTGAAAATTACAAAACTGGTGTCACTAAAACTACTGTAACATGTAAACTAATTATCAGAATGCCAGAAAATTTTGACATGTATCTTTTGAAGGATGATACTATCCAAAAATCATATGGATGTGTCAACAGTGTTGTCATATATATATCAGGCCGGAGACTTATTGAGTTATGTGTTATATTTATAAGACTAGTCAAAAAAACTTGTAACAATAGATAATAATATTAAAAAACTACAACTTTGTAATATTCAGGATAGATATGGGTCTTCTACATAAATTTCGATTTATAAAAACGATGGTGGGCATAAGAAAAAAAATTGTGAAAAAAAGTTCAATAAAAATTATAAAAAATTTCATTAATTAAAAACTGGGGATAGTGAATGGGAATGGGAACTTTTTACATGTTAAGTTATTTTTATGATATTCCATACGTTGAAAATAATGTTGTGGAAATGAACATAAGAAAAAAAAAGTTTATTATATGTATACAAATTTTGATGTTTTTGCAATAACAGAGGTGATTTGGTAATTTTTTATTTGATGATTAAGGAAAAAAAAAAAACCAGATACCATAGATACATTATAACTAAAGGTAAGTATTTATTGCATGAAAAATTTACAAATATATGCCAAAGGGTGGATTTTAAATAACAAATGCTTAAGGAAGCAAATTATAATAATAAAATTAAAATATTATTCGAATTTAAATGAGAATCTAAATTTTTTTTAACTAGTATTTTGCATTGTAGTTAATTTCAAGGAAATTTTTTCTCATCTGTTTGTGTTCATTAATATCGGAACGTTTAGCATTTAAATATTTCACATGAATAAAATTATTTGAAATTTATCTTGATTTCCTCTTGAACACAAAAGAATTACGAAAGTATAATTTAGTCCGATATTTTATGAAAAAAAGAATTAAAGATTAGTGCAATTTAAAAAATTGCTATGAAAATCATAACATAAAGCCATTAAATGCTTGAGCAAAGATTGTTTTTGAATTCATAATAATGTAGGCACTTCGTAAGACGATTTCCGCAACGTAAAGTTTTCCTGAATTACATATAAATTTCCTAATAGTCATGATTATAGTCATAGTAATAGCAATAGTAATGATAATTTATGCACATATGTTCTTCTATCATTATGCATCATTAGAAAGTATATCATGCAACAATATAAGATCAGTAGCTGTTTTCACATTTTAAATGAATAATAATATTGAAAATAATTACAATTGAAAATTAATGATAATAAAAATAAAAATAGATAATTTATTTCCATTAAATTTTAATAATTTTCCAATTTAGAATTTAGATAACATTTTGACAGAATTTGAAATTTAAATTCATGTTATACATAATTTTATTAGTTGTCAGTTATTTTCTATTTGTTATGAACTCCAACGAAATTATTATTTTTAATTCAATAAGTTGAATTAAGAAATCCACAAAGAGATTGAGAGAAAATTTTTAGATAACTATAATATTTAAGTGCTGAATTTCATCACTTGAAAAAATAGAAAAATAGCCACAAAAATGAAATATTTTAAAGAGCATGGAATTAAAGGAAAACAAATGCACGATAACGCCTTTCTTTCGCTAGAATATACAACCAAGTTTATTTTTTGGAAAATATAAATATAAAAGATGAAACTTAATAGGGCGTTTATGTTTTCCATATAAATTGCATTATATTAATCACCCCCAAAAAAATCAATAATGTTTTTAATAATAAAGATATTAAATAAATTTTCAAACTAAAATAAAATATCCATCAGAAATAACATATGAAATTTTTAATTATCAAATTAATAAAAAATGAAATTATTATTATATTAATTTAGAAAATTGGCGATAACAATGTTTTTTTAACTGATACTGGATAGAATATGAATATGATATGAATGATACTGAATTCATTTGCATACAAATACTTATTACAAATATAACAAAAAGCTATATTTTAATAAGTATTTGTATGCAAATGAATATTTAAAATTTATATTTTTTATACTTTTGTTTGGAACAAAAAATAATATTCTGGGGTTAAATTTCTTCTTAAATATTATTTAAGTTTTTATTTTAGACATTTTAATTTTCTTTTTCTTTTCTTTGAAATTTTAATTTTCTTTCGACAGTCAATTTTTCATTATGGACTTGGGAATTTTTAAACCATGATACCAAAATTAAAACCAGAAATGGAAGGACGAAAAATGGATTCTTGATATTATATTGTTTGTCCCTAGAGTAATTACTATATATGTCGGACCACCTCGGATGTTTTTAACGTAATGTTTTGAATATTTATGCCTATTTTCTCGAAGAAAGCTTGTGAAACACATTTGCATTAAATATTCTACTGTTGAAAAATGACTTCCTTAAAAAGCAATTGCAGATAGAGTCTCCTGGTTTCATAGTCCTGGAAATACAGAATAATCGACAGTTCCTTTGCGTTTCCGAAAAAGTATATTTTAGAAAAGTACAAAAGATAGCCCCATATGGGGTTTGTAACAATAACAAAAAAAGGAATTTTTTCCCTTATCTGCCAACCTTTAACCTGTGTATATTACTAGCCTCTGAAATTAATAGGATATTTTCAGGATAGGATTAAAATAAGAACCTAAAAAATCACAAATTAAAGCAATAATTTCAGTGAGACAGGACGGATATATTCCTTTTAATTCAGCATGAAAATTAAATCTATAGTTATAATTATTATTAAGCAAATGAATGCAGGCCATTGACCATTAGGTCATTTTGCAACGAGCTCTCCAATACTTCTCAGCAATACAGTCCAAGTCGTTTAGTGCAAAACACTCATCCAAGTGGACGACAGTGTCAGGGTCCGTCACAATCACATAGAGCACAAATAGATGAGGTAGTCGAATTAAAACGGAACAAATAAGAACTAAAACGGAACAAATAAGAACTAAAACAATCGTGTCAGATCAAGAGTCTAAATATGACTACATCAGCAGCAAAGGGGAATATGGGACATAGTGAGGGGCCATAAAGCACACCCCAAAAGATCTATATCAAGCAATTTGGGAGGTCACACGACGAAAACATAGCTATCAGTGCACTTATTTTATTAGCTAAAGTTAGTTAGCATTAATCTTCGTAGCAGCTTTCATATGCACTCTCTACTTTACTCTAGCTACTACTTTGCCACTCTTATGACGATTTGCCACTAGTTATTTGGGTTTGGCAACAAACTCAAAATCCTGAGTGTTGCCAAACGCTGGTTTTGGTATCTACTACTCTCTCTGACGATTTGCCACTAGTTATGCGGGAAAGCGTTTGGCAACGCATGTAAAAAAACTCAAAATTCAAAATCTGAGTGTTGCCAAACGCTGTAGCAGCATTTATATGCACTCTACTTAGTATTCTCTGAAGACTTGTCACTAGTTATGCGAAAGCGTTTGGCAACACGCACGTATTTGGGTTTTGTATCGAAACCAAAACTCAAAAATCCTGAGTGTTGCCAAACGCTGTAGCAGCTTTTATATGCACTCTCTACTTAGTATTCTCTGAAGATTTGTCACTAGTTATGCGAAAAGCGTTTGAACACGCGTTTGGCAACACAGTATTGCCAAACGCCAGCAGCATTTACGTATTTACTCTAAACTACTACTACTCTCTCTGACGATTTGCCACTAGTTATGCGAGAGCGTTTGGCAACACGCATGTATCGAAACCAAAACTCAAAATCTGAGTGTTGCCAAACGCTGTAGCAGCATTTATATGCACTCTCTACTTAGTATTCTCTGAAGATTTGTCACTAGTTATGAAAGCGTTTGGCAACACGCACATATTTGGGTTTTGGCATTGAAAACCAAAACTCAAAAGATCCTGTTAGTGTTTGCCAAACACCAGCAAACGCTTTTATATGCACTCTCTACTTAGTATTCTCTGAAGATTTGTCACTAGTTTGAAAGCGTTTGGCAACAAGCATATTTTAGGGTTATGGTTTTGGAAGGTGTGTGGGAGGCGAGTCACGCTACGTTAATGATTCGCAGTTCTTGTAAAAGGCCAATTTAATATTATAATCCTATTTTAATGGTATAAGCTCTTGCACATTTTATATGTTATGTGTCTATCTTTAACACACCATAATGTATTGCTGTTGCTGTATAGTTTCTATTAGTTTGTTTGGTTTGAAGCTGAACCTTATGCAATTTCGGAATAATATAATTCCTTTTCTCAACAAATCATTAAAAAAAAAAAAAAAAAAAAATCCTGTATTTATCTTCTTAATGTAGTATTTGAGAAAAAAATGTGGTTGATTGTAGTAAATTAGAAACTAAGGAGATGGGAGTGGAAATCTACTACATTACATATTTTTAAATAAAAAAAGACAGAAAGATCTGGATAGATTTTCAATAGTTCTTAAAAGAAAAATCTGTCACATATACAGGAAGAAAATCAAGAAAGCATGCACAATCAGTCGACGATAACAATTCAGGTAGTTAGAGTACGTGCTTATCGATAATTTTGAGTGACTCTTATTAAAAACGGAATCAAAGGCCCTGAATGGTCGAGTGGCTAGCGCTCTGGCGCTCGGTACCACAGGTTTCGGGTTCGTGTCCCGGCGGTGCCATGGATGTTTGTAGTGGTTCGAATCCACTTTAAGCCGTATGTCCCGGTCTCCTATGACTGTAAGAGCGTCACTGGAGCAAAAACCAGACTTCTACCTACGGGTACTCCATCACAATAGAAGCTGCCCCTTTCTCTCCATCCATGAGTAGATCATTCATGGGATGCCCGTCTCGCACTGCAGGACATTGAGGATTAGTCACAATAACAAAACGGAATCGAACTCGTACAATTTTCCCAAAAGAACAGATCAATTCCATGTACTAACTAACCATGATAAGGTTTCATGTGTCTGTTGTACATACCCGTTTTTGTTTATAGAATAAGTAAAATTACTCTATACAATTCTCTTTAACAATTTTTATTTCACACACTTTCTTTATTAATGGAAAAAAATTATGAGGAAAAAAGTTAGAAATTAATAATTTGAGGATAATTTTTCAATAAATTAAATAATACACATAAATAAAAACGGAAGGATATTTATATTTTGAAAAATTACTCATTGTTTAAATATATATTAATGTGACGTGGGCAGGATATTTTCAGAAAATGATTAATTAATATTTATTCGAAAATCATGACAAAGATCTCAATCTATTCTATTTCGATTTATTTTTCTTTAAATAATACGAAATTAATTTATTGAAATAGAAATTACTAATTTTCCTTATTTTTTAAGTTGATGATAATAATCTGATTAATGTTCATATTTTATCATAATTAAATGCATTCAATTATCATAAAAATTTATTTCATCAGCTGAGAAGCATAAAATCGTAAAATAACTAAATAAACCTTTTCAATATTCAAATAGCAAACAAAAATATTAATATATTTTTGTTTGCTATAAATATTACAGATATTGCAGATATTATTTGCAATAGATATTGCAGAATCTGTAATATCTATTTACAAGATTTTAATCATATTTTGATAGATTTTGATCAATGGTCGAGGCCAGTGGGCCAAAACTGGCCAACCACAGTTTTTGGTTATATGGTAAAATTTACAATATGAGTAACTGATACAAAATAATAATCAAAGGTTTTTATATAACAACCAATTAAGAAGTACAATTTTTGACATATGTAATGGAACTGAATAATTTGACTATAATTAATGATATGAAATTTGTTCTAAAAGCCTACAATAATTGCCATGTTCGAAAGTACTTGAATCTTCCAGACAAGCGATCACGCAACAAAAATATACAGCTCTGCTGCTCGCTACAAAAAAGGCGCTATATATATTTCGACTAATCAAGCATAATTGAGGTTTTTGAATAATTCTGCCACTCCCCAAAAATGGCATTGTACTACTGTAGTGCAAGATGGCGTCTCTACTGTAGTGCAACATGTCGCTGCAATGTTATGTTCTTGACGCTTGCTAGCAAGTACCAATCGAAATTGCAAACAGGGTAGTCGATCCACTGCTGAGTTGCTCACTCACCGATTAGTTCCGAAACGAAAATTTATACGTAATTCAAAACGACTGTATGTTAAAATCATGAGCTTGCCAGGTCTTGACCCTTGGGTCTTAGTGAAAAGTCTTAGCATAGTCAGTTTGACCCTTTGACTGAAAAGCTTGGAGACTGCTGATTTAGATGATTAAAAGGTTTAGATTAATGATTAGGGCCTGTCGGCTGAGTGGCAATCACTTTGGTTTTGGCTTCATGTCCGGGTTATGCCATGGATGTTTGTAATAGTTCGGAATCCACTTTAAACCGTAGGTCCCGGTCTAATATGATTGTAGAGAGTTGGGCATAGGATTGACAACCTTACACCGTGAAAAAAAAAGAAAAATATCTCATGTCTAGGAATCTGCCAGTAGGCTGTAAGTATTGGGGTTGTTAGTCAGATGATTGATTATCAGAATTTTCAAACAGTGGGAAAAATTAAATCAAAATAAAAGCAATTTAAAATCATAGTTCAAACACTCCAAATGTACCATGACAAGAAATCAATTTTTTTAAGCGTTCTCAAAACATTTTTGTTTTTGTGCTGCCATCTATAGGACTTCATAGAAAATAAAGGTTTTGAAATAATATATAATTAATCACATTTAACATTACATTTTGTGACCAGTGATTAAGTTCCGGAATTTTTACCAGTTTTTACCAATTAATTTAAAATGGCCTTGAATGTTTTATTGATTTCCCAAGCATGATAAATTTGGATAAAAAGACAGACTTTTACATTGTTTGGGGAGAATGAATTACCTCGATAAATATTATAATAATTAAATTTAAAATAATCAATAATGTTACTTAAAATAATTATCTTAAATAATCCTCCTCACATATTAACAGGTCCTGGTCTAATTAGCCTGGGTGCAAAAAATGACCGTAGAGTGACTAATTAAACCAAATCTCACTTACTAATGCTGATAAAAAACAACAACAACTATAGTCTAAATTAAAGTTAGCCAATTAAACATAAATCAAATTTAATTTATACGATCGGAGACTAGATTCAGTGCTTCTTGCATAATATTGGTAGGAAAATAAATGAATTTAAAAGTATTTATTTAAAAATCGTTACATGAACATAACATTTAAGATATATATTAAAGTATTCACCAATAGATTTTATTCCTTTCTGTTATTTTAAGTGTTTATGCATTTTTTTTAAATATTGTACAAAATCCGGATCATGCTACATGATATGATATAGTACCATATAGGGGGGTAAATACAATAATTGAAAAATGAAAAATTAATTGACACTCCAGCGTCATTACAACAGTAGAGTTGAGGGTCTTGGTGGATTTCTTTTGTAATTTCCAGACGTAACAGAGTTGATAAAATTAATTTTGATTAGTCCATTTTGGCACACAATTGCAAAATGCAGTAAGCTAATAAAATGCCTATTAAAATTAATTTCTATATACAACAACAGTTTTAAAAATAAACCCAAGGCATAACCCTGCGGGCGTTTCGGTTTCAGGTAAACAACGGACCGGATATCCGCCACGTGGGTCTCCGGTTGGTTGTTGCTGTTTTATAAAAGAAAAGGAGAATTTGAAAATGAGAGCTAGGATATTATATAGAAATGCTAGTTTCCATTTATGATTTCGTTAATATGCACAAATAATGATGATTCTTCTGAAAATGTTACTCTCTCTCTCTATAATTTCTCTGCTCATTTTAAAAATTTCTGCCGCAAATTTCTAAATCTTGTAATTAAAATTAGTTTTATACCATTATGAATTTTTAAGCTGTAAGAAAAGTATCAGTTTTCCAGAATAAATTCAGATTGTAAATAGAATTTCATAACAAAATGTTGCTTATAATAAAGCTCTGGTAATTTTAAATGATTTTTGCCCCAAATTCTCATTGCTTTTCAGCATTTTGTCGTTTCATTAATCAATTAGTACTTTCATGTAAATTTGATTAGTAGTTGAAGTTTTTTAGCAATATTTCATATTATTACTTAGTGCAGTTATTATTATGTAATTTCAAAACTCCAAAAATTTTTAGAATACGAGATTCACACCAAATGAAGGAGATGAATTTTATTACGATTTATATCTTTCTCCGGGCCTGATGGCCGAGTGGCTAGCACTCTCGCTCTCGGTACTACAGGTTTCGGATTCGAGTTCCGACGGTGTCTTGGATGCTTGTAGTAGTTCGGAATCCACTTTAAACCATAGTTTCCGGTCTAATATGATAGAGGGTAATGTTACTTGCTAATATGCGAGGGTAATGTTACTTGCATCCACAGCATATCTTCAAGCTACACGTGCCCCTGGGTGGTGATAAATGAATAACAGCGGTGCAGCCCTTGCTTATGGCATAAAGATTAACTGTCTCTGTATTGACAGCTGCATTAGACCTTCATTTCTTCTAACATTCTTTTTGTCTTATAAATTTAAAATTGCAAAATGAAATATATGCGTATAAGTAATTATACACACAATCAAAAAAGAAATATTTTTTTATTTAATTATTATTTTAAATATCTTTTTTTTTTTAATTTTTATCACTGCAAATATTATATAATAATATAAAAATACAATCAAGATTTTTTTTTTTTTTTTTACATAATAGGACATGTCTATTTGTCTGTTTAAAAAATAATAAATAAATATAAAAACAAATAAAATTAACAAATAAAAAATAATATTTGGTTAAAATTAAAAAAAAATTTAATGCGTTAAAAACATTAAACGAAGGCTGTTAAAACTTTTACTTTATCATCAAGGCAAATATTAGTTGGTATAAGTATAATAATATCACTTTTTTAATGATTACTTAGTAATATTGTTTTGCAAAAATTAATGATTTTTAAAAATAAACTAATCTTAAAAAATTAATAGTTATGTATCATTACAAAATGATATACATCAGCGATGGTTAATTATCATATCTACAATGAAACTTTAATAATCAAATTTCCTACTTCGAAAATTGTTTTGTATCAAAACATGGGAAATGTATTTCAATTAGTTTCTAGTAAACTTGCAGGGAAGAGTCATAAGACCAAGTGTTATGCTTAATAAATTACGCTCTACTTGTTCAATTAATTTTACTCATTTTCTATTTTTAAATAAAATGAAATTAACGAAATCTTTCGAAGAATAAATGAAATCTTTCGAATACAATTTTTTCTGCTTCGTTATTGAATCGTTCTAATTTGAAATTAAATAAATTAAAACATAAATAATAAAAATTCTATTTCTGCATTCAGCCCCAAAGTGTTTCTTAAAAGATAAAAATGAAAATAAGAATAAAAAAAAAGAAGAATAAAAATTAAAAATACAAAAGAAAATATAAATCTCTTGGGCAGTATACAGGTTACCCATAAAATTTAGAATTTAATGTAAGAACAAAACACATAACAGCAATATTAAAAAATAAAGAAAACTACAAAATTCCAAACAATTTTCTTTCTTCAAAATCTCAACTTCACTTTTGAAGTAAAATTGCCTTTGCTTTCACCAAAGTTTCACCTTTTGCTTTTAGAACAAGGACACAAAAAACCCCATTCCCAAGGCAATACCCATAATTTCATGAGTAATCATAACAATGAATCACCTGAAACTTTCCTTAAAATTATAATACATCAGTAAATATAAAAATTGCTTTTGATTTCGGCATGTGACAGATATCAAAATAAATTACGAAAAATAGATCTATTATTTTTCTAATAGCAATTAATCACTGTTATTAAAGGAAAATTTTTATGCCACTCATAGAGGGACAGGAAAAGTAAAAACATCAGATCAAAATATGATTTAAATCAAAATAGGAACATCAGAGACATAAAAAAGAAATAATTTTAAAACTGCATCAAAACATGAATTTAATATTATGTTTTTAAAAAATTAAAGTAAAAAAACACTTTAGATGTTAGATAAAACAACTCAATGTTAGAATCGAAACTATAAAAAAAAATAAATAAATAAATAAAAATAATGATAAAACACAAAACCAATTTTTGATCAATTTTCTATCAATTTTTTTATTATTATTATTTTTTTTTCAATTATTTCAAATTTTTGTAATGTTATCACGATGTTTATTAGCAATTTATTATGGTTTATTAAGTTGAACAATTTAGATAAACTTAAATGCGTTACCTTGTTATTTATTTTTTATTTATCTTTATTTTTTTCTTTAGTTTCCATTTTGGATTGAGAAATATTTATTTTGTTTCCTGCGAAATTAAAAATTAAGTTCAAAAATCAGCATTAACTGTTTGCTCTTTCTTGACATTTGATTGGGACAATTAATTCTTCCTTTTTTATTCTTATTTTTGAATATTTGTAATAAATTTAATCAGATATCAGGAGTATTATAACTGCTTTCTAGAGTTAAATTCAAATACAGTAAATACTAGAGTTCAAATATTAAATCAAATGTATGAGTTTTGTAAATATTCAAATAATTTTAAATATTTTGTATCTTAGGGAGAAAAAAAAATAAATTTTGTTTATTGAAGAAACATTTTTATGCCATTGCAGTGTGCAGGTTAGGCAACCATATTGTGATATGGTTGAGATAATTAAGGGACACGTTGGAGAATTCAGTTTTATTTACACACGCTTATCACGCTTAATTTTTAAAAGGTACCACTCACATACAATTAGAGAAATACAGCATTTAACGCATTTAAAGACAGATAACTATAGATGTGGAAGGATTCCACTCTATGCCGAAAAACCGAAACTTGGATACGCGCAGGGTGCGCAAAATATAAAAGCTAATAAAAATTCTAATAGAAAATAGAACGCTAATAAAAATTCTTCATTTTTGAATATAAAAATTACATGTCACGCTAGACAATTATATTAACCATTAGATTAATAATGAATGCTGAAATAAAACATTAAATAACGAAAGTAACTTAGTATTTTTATTTGATATAATTTTTTATGAAGCGAAGATTGTTTCTAATTCGTAATAGATATTAAAATAAAATTTTTTGATGTACATAACAATCAATATAACTTGTATAAAGGATATTAAAAAAAAAAAAAAAATTATAAGCAAGTCGTTTATTAAAAATCATTCAAATATCACAAAAAAAAGGAACGAAAAAAGCTGAATGTAATTAAAAAATTCTGATCTCAGTGACTTCTTCTGGAAAGGTTCAAAATTCCTTTAAAAAACAGGAAAAAATAATTTTTAAAAGGGTATCATTCAACTTTTTTTATTTGACACAGAGCCTTGCTTCATTCGTGTAATGTAATGTTTGCAACAGTTTACGTCATAAAAGTCTTCTACTCCAGGAAAGTGGTCAAGTAAAGAAAAAAAAAAATTCTGTCAGTTACAGTGAAACGCTTGAGAGACGAAGAGAAACGCTGCTGGAGACCTGTACTGCGAACATTACTTAATATTTCCAAAGATACTTTGAAAAAAACAACGAATAATGATCTCTTTGACCTGTTTTCCTTTCACTGGCTGTGCTGATTTTCACAGCATGAAAATTCGGAGTTACTAATTTAACGTTTCAGTAAATCTCATCAAAATTCGATTAAATTGACAAGTCATTTCAATAATTACTTAAAATTCATTTTTAACGATAATCGTGAATTTATTTCAAATTTTAATAATAACTTTTTTATTTAAAAATTATATTAATGAAAATTGGAATGCCAACAAAAAGCACTATTTGCATTTTCATTTGCCAAATATTATTTATCTCGTTTAAAAATATATCTAAATTGCATATCTGAATGTACAATAAAGGAATATAAATATTTATAATAAAAATCACATTTACTTATTCAACTAGGAGAAACCCAAAAGGTTTTAATTATAGTATAACATGCATTTAAGGTGACAAAGTGGAAATTTTAAATTAAAACCATTATTAACATAAATATTAACATAATAATTAAATTATTTATTCTTCATTATAATATAAATTTTATATTTTGAAGTAATGAAATATTATTTAAAAGGTAAAAATCTATAAATAATATTAAGTTAATTCAGAGCAATGATTTGTAAAATCTAAAATTCATTAATTTATAAAATTTATTTGCCAGGATTTTCTGTATGCAATTTGAAATTATAAGTTTTTGCCTTCAAAATCAGTGTTTCTTTCAATTTTAATGAAAATGAAAATTATTGAAATCGAAATTTTTTTCTTTCATCTTCATAATATAATCGCGTACAAATTATTATAAGAAATGGGTAAGATATATGTAGTAAAAATTTATTATAATAATTTGGTTTTGGTTTAGAATTAATTTTTTTACAAATTTGAGTCATCCAACAAGCAATCCAGGTATTATACTTTTCTTTTGATTCTATTTATGTAGAGATTCTGTTTTTACTTCACTTACAATTTGGTTAATTATTAGATGATCAAATAGGAGATCAAATCAAATGATATTCTAATAGGGAGTAATATTTTGCCGTTACACTTAATGTAAATTTTAGAAATGAGCTTTTCCAATAGAATTAGAGTTCTTCAATAAATAGATTTCTAAATTAGCTTTTCCCATAGGAATTTACCAAATTAACTTTTTCAATAATATTTAACATCTATTTTCCAATAAATATTAAATGTTATAAATCAATATCATTATGAAGTTATAAAAAAAATATTTATTTTTTTTATTTAACTCCATAAATTTATAAAAAGGACAAATGCTTATTATCAGGAAAGTAATAAATTGAATAAAATTTATAAATACCTTCGCTAGATTGAAAACAAATTATTCATTATCCAAAATGTTAAAAATAATATAAAAGAAAATTTAAATACAATTTTAATTAAATCCATTTAAAGTAATAAATGTATCATGAAATAATTCAATGCATAAAAATTTAAGTTTATACTAGTTAAAAAGAGATTTATTATTTTATAAATGTGCTTAATTAAATTTTCCACAAATGAGAATCACGAAATATGATTATCATATGATGAAAAATTCTGATAACAAGTTTTGGTGTGTTACAACATGTGAC